>JAFVLL020030501.1:0-20190 GCA_021397915.2 Tor tambroides | reverse complement strand
GTAATGGCGCCGTTCAGCCATGTTTCCGTGAAACACAGAGCAGCAGAGTTTGAAAAGTCCTTGTTTAACCGGGAAAGCAGAAGGAGTTCGTCTGTCTTGTTGAGTAGAGAGCGGAGATTCGCTAGATGGATGCTAGGCAATGGCGTTCTTAATCCCCGCCGACGAAGCTTCACGAGTGCGCCGGCTCTCTTTCCCCGTCTGCGCGTCCTGTAGCGTCTAAACAGCACCGCTGCTCCGCCGACTACAATGTCCAGCAAAACATCAGAACAGACGAAATCCGGTGAGAAAATATTGGGTGGTGTGTACTTCCGAATGTCCAGCAATTCGTCTCTGGTGAAACTGATTGCAGGGATATGACTAAAGACAGGACAAACTAACAAAAACATAAAAACAACTGCAGACGACGCCATGAAGGCTGCCATGATCAGCGCCATCTTGGTATCTATGAATAAAATATACTATGTACAGTTAAGCAGATGAGCCTACAACCCACAAAGTTTCACCAAACCATTTTTTCTCCTATAGAAAACCAAGCACAGTAAAGTTAGTTTTAGGTTGGATTCTGGCTGCATATTCGCATATATGCTGCTTTAGGGTTCATCTGCAAATTTATCTCACGGTAAAAAACAAAGTCCAATAATTCATTCAAATCAATGTTTACAGTAAATGCCTAGAGGGCAAACTGACTAAATATATATTGCCAGTAACTCGCCTTAGGCAATACTTTCCCTAAGTATGTTCACAAATATTTTTTTTTAAGAAAACAATTACAGTATTTCACCAAAATGGAGTTTTAGTGATCCAAATGTTGTAGTATGTTCCTAGTGACCAGACTGACTTACTATAGTTGACATTTTGCTAATATCTTTCTTACTGTACGTACAGTATATAATTTAAGAAATTACTGTAATTCATCTAAAAGTTTTTATTTTATTTTCCAAAGGTTGTAGTACGTTCCTAGTGACTAGAATGACTTACTAGGCCTATAGGTGAAATTATGCTAATATCTTCCTTACTGTACATACAGTAGATCAATATTTTATGCTACAACAGTTGGAACATGAAAAAAACAACAACATTTTTTAAAGAAACTAATTGTGTACTGTACATATATGGAGGGAGTTACTGGCAAAATCTCACCTGAAGTAAATCATTATGAGTAATACAAGATTTACAGTTTGACAGTGTGTTATTTTAAAATTTTAAAAGTCATTTTAATTAATATACATTGGACGTTTTAAACCAGTTGGTGGAATTGTCAGACGGTCCCTTGGGTGTGATATCACATCAAAGCTTTCTCCGGTTTAAATACTCATAGACAATTTTGAATTCCTTTTTTTTACGTCGATATAAAGTGGTTGAATATTGTTAAAACTAATCACTAATTGCAGTGATTTCTTTGTGACTGTCGACTCTATAAATCAGTGGAAAGGGAAAGCGAATGTACGGTGAACATCGAACCTAAAACTAACTGTACGGCGCTAGAAAAGCAATTAGAAAAGAAATGCAGCGTGTTGCATTCTTCTGACCTCATTTGCTTGCCTGTATTTGGATTGCATCATCAGTAAAGTGTATTCCGAGATCTGAGATCTTCACTGTATTTATCACTTCACTGTATATATCACTGTATTGGTTAATTGAGGCGTGTTACCCATTGTTGGGGAATCCTGGAGTGTGGTGTATGAGGGGAACCCCAGCATTACAGCTCAGTATCACACAAGCCATGAAACTAAGCGACCGAAAGCAATATATGTCTTCCTCAGATATAATGTTAGTTCTGTACATCAGCGTCGGGTCAAACAGCGTTATAATCTCCTTTGCGGTAGAGAAAGCTACATGAACTCTACACGGGGAAACGGGTACGGTAAATCAGCTTTCCCACATATTGATACTGGTTAAATTGATAACTTCTGCTTAGCGCTTGCTCCATTTCTGCAGTTTTTGTAAATGAATGACTTGATCCACCTGTTGTTTTGGCCTTCATTATCAGCCGCTTGCGCCACCTGCTGGTGAGCGACCGATATCAGCTGCAGATCATGCATCGGTGCTCTACCGCTATTCCTGCAGCTCCCGGATGTGAAATGACGAATTTTCTGCTGAATTTTTAACCACTGAATTTGTGGTAGCGAATTTGGAAAGTGAAATAAAATGACTGAAATTTGGCTGTTGAATATTATACATCGTATTTTTAAACCGATTGAATATTTGGGAAGTTAATTCTGGAAGTTGAATATGAATTATTGAATTTTTAATTATGAAAGTGTGTGTGAAATATTTTGAATTGAAATATTCACAGCTTAAATAAACAACTGTGTTAAATTTCAGGACCTAAAAATGCAAGCCCTGGAAATACAAGGCATTAAAATGCAAGCACTGTTAATTCAATGCATTATTTTTTCAGTTCAATTCAACATGCTTTTTTGTTTAAAAGACATTTGTCATTAATTTTCTTCCATAGAAGGTGAGGAAATGAGGACAGAATTTTCATGTTTGGGGCAACTATCCCTTTTAAGGCAATTATTGTGTCGTAGTATAAAGTCTGTTACCGTCAGACTGAATAAAGCAACCTCTGCCAAAAGTGTTCTGCATGTGTTCAGTGATTAGAATATAAAGCTTACAAAACTTTTATGATAAACTAGTGCTATGACCAAGAATCTGCCCTAACAAAATTTATGGTCGCTGCTGGTAGGGAGGGGGGACACTTGTGCTCGGACTCGGTTTGTGGCAAACATGCCTAGTGTGAGAACACCCTTAAACACGTCAGATCATGCTGTGCTGAAATGAGTGATGTTTTCACTTTAGGCCTCTGTGGCACCACTGAGGGTTCTCGTCATCTTCCTCTGCCTGCTTCATCTGTGTGTTCAAGGCGTTCAGGATGTGAACACTGTGTGTTTTGCTAAAATGACCCAGTATTTTTATGACAAGTAGGTACATTTGTGCATGAAGTCGATGAATGAATCAATATATTCAGTTTGAACTGTGCATGTGGTTTGAATGGCAAAATGCAAATACTATGATGTTTTATGATAATTGCAATAACCTTATGCTGTTTTATGTCTTTCAGTGTCCAGCCAAAGACCGGACAAGGAGCTGATGCTCAGTATGCATTATCGATCTATGTCCCACCGGCTCATTGTGTAGATAAAAATGCTAATATCACGAATGTGTTTAACAAGGATGATGCAGCAAAAGTGAAAAATCTTCTCAAAAATGGTGCCAAATGTGAACTTTGCACTAAGCCAAAAAATGTCATTGCTTCACGGCCAATTAAAATAGATGACAAAACAACAGAACATTCTGAGCATGTACTGCTCTATCCTGTAGGTAACTCTCTCATGGACAAACTTCTAGCAAAGGCAAGAGGCGAAAGCTGTGTAGTGTTTTATTCGTACAACTCACCTTGTATGAAAACATGCCTTCAGAGTGCCGACAATATTAAGGAAGGCCTTAGAAACTGGATCAATAAAAGAAAAGGCCAAATGAATGCCTTTGTCTTCCAAGAGATCTGGCAGAAGGACAAGGACAAGGATCTCAAAACAGAATTTCAAAACATTGATGCGATAGTGCCTCTTTATCGGTGTATGAGAAACAGTAATGCGATGGAATGCCGGAAATGTGTGACGAATAACGTTGTGGATCCCTTCTGTCTGCCCAAAAAGAAATTCTTTTTGGAATTTCTAATGAATTACTTTTCCTTTTCCTGGAATTGCTTGCATCAGTAATCAAACTGTGATGTGTTATTAGTGAATGATTTTCTCTTCATAACTTTCATTGAGCTTTTATTCTTTTTGCCCAGCAAACACAGGCTATCTATGCAATCTGTGCCTGATAAACGCATGTAATCACGTATACTTTGAGGCACTGCCATAATGTATACTGTGTAACGTATGCAGTTTTTTCAAACAATAAATTCTGATCATGCATATCCAGTTGATTTCCTCTTGACCGCCTCACAAAATATTCCTTTGATGCTCATAGAAACCATACGGCCGTCTTCTATTGTAGCACACACAGAACCAATATAGCTTGATCTCAGCCAGCTGATCAACACATATCATCATATCACACTAATTTCTTAATGTTACAAAAAAGTTTTACTGTACTTAAATGGAACAAATACACGATTTCTTACCAAGAGTTGCTGAACATTGAATCAAAGGAGCGTTGCTTGATGAACACAGACAGTGATCGCAATGAGCTATATCACACATAACATTTCTAAACGTGTTTTCCTATAATATTCATCGCGTGAGCACTTATAAATTCAAGCAGATTGGAAATTATGAATCTGTAATAATAAATACAAATGACAAAGGCAAATTTTAGTCAAGTTGTTTACTTCCATTGAGCCATCCACTCCACTCATGAGAGCACATAGGGCAGTCCATAACACAGCAAGCCTTCTCCATTCTAATATGTTTTTAACTGTATAATTGAAATTTTAACTTCTACCTCAACTGTTACACAGTCTCTGTAGTGTCAGTGTCCCCAAATCACAGAAATGTACTTGGCTGCCGACATCATGTTCCCATTCTGACGACCCTGACCTCTTGATGTAATGACGTAGATGCACAGTAATCGGTTTAATGTATGAATGAATGAATGAATGAATGAATGAGGACAACAGTGCCAGTGCACTCACCACACACCAGCTACAGGTGGAGAGGAGAGAGAGATAGCCAATCAAGTGGTTTAACGTGTTTACATGGTAGAATTTTAGTTTTGTATGTTTTAAAGAAAAATTTATCCCACCCCTCTCAAACCGATTACAATTTCATTCGGTTTGGGCATTTTTATTCAGATTGAGATGTTTATATGGAGCATTTTCATTTGGATTAGACATTTAAACCAATTACAATGCTCCATGTAAACGCACCTATTGTGTCACATGTTTTCATACCGAGAGGGCGAAGCCAGTTGACACGGGAACACAGGGTAGCTTTTCAGCCGGCTCAGTTTCTCCAGAGCGGCTGCAGGAGCGCTGATGACGACACAGCTGTTTCACGATTGGCCAGACTCACCGCATGACAACGATCACGTATTCTAACCTCTTCAATTCCAATAATGCTCACAAATCTGTGTTTTTAGAACAGTAAACTACAGTTTTTACTGTAGTCACAATGTTATCACAATGTTATATTGAGTCACGTTTATCATAAAGCATATATACCCCCACTTTATTAGCATTTAAATTAGTATATGTTTGTGTTGAACTTTATTCTTGAACTGATGGTGCTGTATTAAGCAGTATGTAAAAAGGGTTTCTGTTGCTCATGAAAACGTTTGAGAAACATCTGTATATTTTACAAATATTGCATTTTATTCCATGGTCTGTCTGAATACTGGATTCTGATTGGCTGACAGGTATGCAGTAAAACTGTTTAATGCACAGTGTTTCCAAGTCAGTTTGATCACTGTTCTATATCAACCCTTGTGCATCAATAAAAAAAAAAGTTACACTTAGATCCATAGTGGACAAAAATGTCCATGTCAAAAAAAATGGTCATAAAAATTGGAAGCTGGGGAGCACAGACTTAAGTTTGGTCTCATTTTAAATAAGACCCATGGCAGATTATTGCTGAAGTGAAAAAAAGTGAAACCAAAAAAAAAGTTATACAGGTTTAAATTTATGAAAATTATTTATGAACAATATTTTATATTTTATTTTATGAATATTTTATATATGAAACATGTTGCACTCTAAAACTGCTAGAAAATCAAAGCCATAAATCTAAACAAGTTGTGTTCCAAATTTGAGGTTGATATCTCAAAAAATGAGCTCTCAGTGAGATTTTGTTTGGACGCAGTACCAAATTTTCCCCATTAGACGCCAGCAAAACTCCGCTGGTGCACACAGTGCTTGGGTTTGTGATTTACAGTAGAGTTTCTCTTTCTCAAATATTACAAGCACACACACTCATTTTTGTTATGACACGCATACAAACCACACTCTGACATCCATACCAACACACCCACAGAATTATAGCTGCATTATTTATCCAACTGGCTCTATAATACACAGAAGCAGAAAACAGGAATAAAGCGAGTATTTGCTTTATAGACCCTTTAGAGACCAAACCTGAAAAAATGGCACCATTTGGTAAAAAATAGTAACAAATAAAATTTTGAAGCCTTGCCAACAGAATGAAAGCCTATTAACAAAATTTGCATCATTTTACAGTTAAACGGCACTGCGATTAAAAATAGCAGTTTTAATGGGGACATTTTTGTCCAAAAGGTCCTGAGTGTAACAATTTTGTGTACCTAGTGTAAAATAGATTTATTAAAGGAAATGAGGGTGGAATATTAAAATTCCAGTAAAAATACACACCTGAGCCAAAATTTATGCAGTTAGCATTAACACAGGCAAAATTATCAAAAAAAAAAAAAAAACTAAAATGGACAAAAATGTCCATAAGGATACACAAGGGTTAATGCACTGCTTTAATTGATGCACACTAACCAACACACACACACACACACACACAGAGAGAGAGAGAGAGATCGCAGATTGCGCTACACACACACATCTATACTTGTTGTCAATGCTTCCCCGCAATTTTTATTAATAAAATAGCCTAGATACTAGATCGCTACATTGTATTCCTCAGCAGTGATGTTAAAATGACTGTTTTTGAAGTAATTTTGTGTAGAGAAAGACACGCAGCTGCAGTACACCGGTACACACAACTGTTGTCTCTCTTTCGATTGATAATTCATTCATTCAAATACATGTGGTCTTACCGCACTATTTCATCTCTGTGTCTGATTTGAAGCGGGCAGAATGCTATGAGAATGTGCCTTAACTGACGAAAATAACTGTCATTTTTACCCATTCGGTCACATATTGCGCTGCAAAGAGCAAGACAAGCTTTAACTTGGCAAATGACCATGGGATAAACGGGATAATCAATGGCTAGCCTCTTCGCGTCAGGCGGTTCTTTGCCTCCACGATGTGCATTTAAGTCCTTTAATTCACAGCTAGCCGTTGATTATCCCTTTTACTTTTTTTAGATGTTCTAGTGCACAGAGATCTGTAGCGTCTGCCTGAAGGGAGAAGTGCACACAGGTCATGTCCAGGGTGAGAGGGGTCCGTTATGATGTTACCTGCCCGTTTCTTCACTCTGGAGAAGTACAAGTCCTGAAGGCTGGGCAGGTAGACATCAATTATTCTCTCAGCTGTCCTGACAGTCCGCTGCAGTCTTCTTATATCTGATTTGCTGGCTGACCCAAACCAGACAGTTATAGAGGAGCACAGAACCAGCTCAATAACAGCAGAGTAAAACCGTGTCACCTGAGTCTGTGGCAGGTTGACTGTCTTCAGTACATAGAAGTGTGAAAGTTCTCTCATCTAAAGTGCTGTGTGCTGGAGTTATACTGTGTGTGGAAGCAGTATAAAAACCCTGTAGGCCAACGTCTCTCCTGGTCACTCCATATACAAGAACATTGTCAACTGTAGTGTTTGGATTTCATCAGGAACAAATGACCTTTAACCCCATCCCTTCATATGTCTTTTCCCCTCCTCTTCCTCTCTGTGTCCTCATGATCACCTGTGGCAGTATGTACTGCTATCCTGCGATTCTGATTGGCGTGTCGTCAGTCTTGCTGCTCAGTGTTTACACATGGATAAATGTGTGCTATTTGAGTTCACAGTGTGACACCCGAGTTAATCAGTGTGTTTTCTGAATGGAAACATGGTTAAACCTGCAAAGTGAGAGCATTTAGAGTTTTGCAGAAAACACTGAGAACATTTTTGAATGAATGGTTTGGGGAAATTTGGAAAAATGAATCAGTTATAGTGTGTTAGCAACTGAGAAAACTATTATACTAAAGCTATTATCTAACAAGAAACGAAGCAATAGCACTGAGATGAATGTGAGCTAATTAGTAAATACTGCTTTTTATTTTTATGGTTTATATACAATTTCATATTTGATATTCAACTCCTCAATAACTTATTTTATTATTGGTACTTGATGAGAGGGCAGCGTAGGTGGCCACTTCTCTCTGAATCACTCATGACTATAATGGAGACTACTGCGGCATCTGGACTCATCAGCCGCCGCATGCCAAGAAACTGATCAACTACAGTATACAGGTGGCACTTTTAAGTTTGCGTGTGTGTGTGTGTGTGTGTGTGGGTGTGTATTATTTGAAGTGCCACTAATGTTGTGTTTTTGTAATGTTAAAGAAGTTAATGTTTAAGTCTTACTGTTATTTTTTTCCCCTGTGATATGAGTTTCGTGTACTTTTGGTGGCATCGGTACTGACTACTACATTTTTGGTATCGTGACATCCCTAATTTGTAAATAATGAGGAGGACGTTTTAAGCTATGACACTTGCAGGATGTTTTATATGAAAACATGATTTGTGTCAACTGTCCACTGCAAAATCTGCTGAGCAGATAAACAGTTCGTGCAGTATTAGGACTTCATGCTCTCTGAAAAAAATTAATAAATAATTCAGTTGATCAGGAACTCTGTCACCTGTTCCACTCTGATGTATCCTATCAGTTTTACCTCCAAGATATTCGTAGCCAAAGGCCTTTTCAGGCAGAAGACCCTGGAGATAAGAGATGCATACACAGTAAGCAACATACTGTTAAACTGACAACTTCTGGACAGGCTAGCAAAAGCCTAGACAAGATCAAGTAAAATGAGTGTCAGTAGGTGCTATTGTGCTAGATGTGAGAAAAATCTTTACCTGAACAGACCACCGGTTCTGATGAGAACGAGAAGCCATTTTAGTTAGTTGTCTTTGGTATTTGAATAAATGTGGCAGATTTTCAGTTACTCAAAAGCACATAAAAGTCTAAAGAATGATATGACCCCACATTGAAAATGAATGGGTGATAGAATAAATAATATTCTGATATTTGCAGAGATCCAAAATCTGGTTCTGGTTGGGCTATTGAGCATAGGACACAGGTACCCAGGAGTCTTATAAATGCAATAAAGAAATGCAGCATTAGCAGAGTTATTCTAATGTGGCCGTTGTTTGTCTCATGATCATTGAGTAATGTCTACATCTGTCTAAATCCTAAAATACAGGAAGAACAGCAGACACAGCATGTTTCTTAGAATCTCACAATGGCCACTTTAAGACAGAGTGTCTTAGTTAACCCTGAACACTCCTGTGCTCCTCATATAAGGAACGTTAAAAGTTATTGAAATCATTTGTATTTGTTTTAAGAATACACAAATTATAATAGTGTGAGAGAAACAAATCAAAACTCTGCTTATACTGATTGAAATGGGGAAAAATAAAGTAAAACACAAACAAAAAACACTTACATTATTACAATATTTCACAATAGAGAACAAAGAAAAGAAAAAGAAAAAAAACAATATGAATAATTTACATGATAGAATTTAGAATTTTTATGGCTACTGGAAAAAAGCTATTCTGAAATCTGGTAGTTCTTCTTCAGGGCTGTACCAAACAGTAAATGAAGAACACAGGTCGGATTCAATCATAGACCTGTAGAATTTGCACATAGTTCCACTAGACAGATTATACTTTTTTTAACTGACAAAGGAAGTACATCCTCCTCTGTGCTTTCTTAAGCACACGCATAACATTGTTCTCCCACTTGAGATCACTACAGATGGTAGTGTCAAGAAACTTGTAAGAATCAGTGCTGCTTACAGTACAACCATTGATTTTGAATGGAGCAATGCAGGTAGAATTCTTCGTAAAAATGATAATCATTGCTACAGTTTTGCGGATGTTTAAATGCAAGTTTTTACGACTGCACCATCTGATCCACCATCTGCTGATTCATCTCCATCATGAATAAGGCCAATGATCGTAGTGTCATCAGCAAATTTTAAAAGCTTGACCGTAGAATCTGAGGAAGTACAGTCATTGGTATAAACAGAAAATAACAGCGGGGAAAGCACAGAACCTTGAGGGGCACCAATACTGAGGGTGCTCGTTCTAGATGTGAAAACCCCCAGTTTTACTTGCTGCACTCTGTCAGTGAGAAAATTGATAATCCAGCTGCAAATATTACTTGGCACAGAAAGCTTTCTTAGTCTGAAATGAAGAATGTCTGGTATATAGTATTGAAAGCTGTCCAAAAATCTACAAAAAGAATACGTGCATAAGACCCTGGAGTATTTAAATGCTTCAAAATAAAGTACAGTCCCATATTCAGTGCGTCTTCACAGACCTATTAGGCCTGTTTGCAAACTAGAATGTATCCAGCAGTGAGCCAATGATGACCTTCAGATGAAGTAATACCAGCCTCTCAAAACATTTCATTACCACTGAGGTTAAAGCGACTGGTCTGTAGTCGTTTAGGCTTGAGATGCAAACTTTTCAGGGAACAGGTACAATAACAGAATGCTTGAAACATGCTTCCTCCGTTTTAATGATTTATTGAAAAATACACAGGTGTGACTGCAACAGAGAGCATTTTTATAGAAATTGGCAAATGATATCAGTAAATCCTGCATAAATCTGAAAATGTTGACGAAGGCCTGATACTACAGCAAAAATGCAATGTGGAACGAGCATACTCACTTACACACACACACACACACACACACACATACATGCATTTGTGGTTTATAGGGTCTCTTCATAGGTGTTTTTATACTGTACAAACTGTAATTTCTATCACCCTACACCAACCATATACCTAAACCTATCCCTTATATGGAACCAGCTTCCAGAAGAGATCAGATGTGCTAAAACATTAGCCACATTTAAATCCAGACTCAAAACTCATCTGTTTAGCTGTGCATTTGTTGAATGAGCACTGTGCTACGTCCCAACTGACTGCACTATGTATAGTCATTTTCTAATCTTAAATGTTTTAAATTCTTTTTAAATCAATTTTCATATCATTTTGTTTTTATTGTGGTGATTATTATTTTTTCAGTTTCTTGTTTTTATTATTATTTTTCCTTTTATGTAAAGCACTTTGAATTACCACTGTGTATGAAATGTGCTAAATAAACTTGCCTTGCCTTATAGGAAACTACTGGCAATTTTTGAATTTCATAAAACACCGTTTTGTATGTTTTTTAAGCCTTTTGTTTTACGGGGACCCAGGAAGTGTCCTCATAAACCATGTTTATGTTGTAGTACCCATGACGTTATACAAATGTGTGCCCTCATAAACTATGTACCAGTACACACTCACACAAACACACCATTCACATCTACTTCTTGCAGGTTTTTTTTTTTTTTGGATTGAGACCAATATGTGCCTTCAGTCAACTTTTAGTGACAACTTGTGTGGCATTTCTGCAAATTTAAATGGTATTACTGCAAAAGCGGGCACTTTAAAATACCTCAAACAACAGAAATAAATTCTAAACTTGAGAAAAGTTTAGATTTTAAAATGTATTTATAACGTTTCAACATATTTTTAACAAAATATGTATCAGAAAAGTTGTCAGAGGAACAGTTGGCCACTTCCAGAACAGTGAATGGATCTCTGTGGACCTCTACTGAACATATATGGTCATTACAATTTTTTTAAATTTTTTTACAATTTTTACAAGCAGATATTTGTGAGTTATCAGTTACTGGTGTGCATGCAAACGTGCTCACTGTTACAGTTACCGCTCAGTGTAGTATTTTAGGGAACAGTCCAGTAATTCACTGCACATAGCTGTCGGTCATTTAAAATTGCTATCATAAAACTAGGGATGGGCAATACGGCAAAAATATCAAATCACAGTTTTTTTCAGAAATATCACGATTCACTATTTTATCACTATTCTTTGTCATGTCATGTTTTACTATTCTGCAAATAGTCTGAGCAGTATAGCCAAATTAATTTCCCTATATTAACAACAAGGTAACAAAATATACAATAAAAAAGAATGGCAGACACTCAGGCCAAAGTCGGCAAAGATAAAAATCTTTGTCATTATCTTTGTTAATAAAAAATAAGGACAACAAACAAGGCAAGGCAAGTTTATTTATATAGCACATTTCATACACAGTGGTATTTCAAAGTGCTTTACATGAAAGAAAGTAAAATAGTCAAAAAAAAAAAAAATCAGCAATAAAAACAAGGAATTAAAAAATGATATGAAAATTGATTTAAAATGAATTTAAAACAGTTAAGGATAGAAAATGATTATACATCAAACACAGTGCAGTCAGTTGTGGCTGTAGAACGAGGCATGAGACGAAGGAATAGTTCAAACGGAGACTTTAATAACATCAGCACACTTATAACAATTAAACTCAGACAAAGACAAGGGGATAACTGAAGACTTATAAAGGGACAAACGAATGAGCTAAACAGGATGATTAATCAAACACAGGTGATAGGACAGGATAATTAACTAATGACTGGAAACAAGAACAGGAAAAAGCAAAACAGAACTAGACAGAAACAGACACATAACATTGGGACGTAGCACAGTGCTCACAGCTAAACAGATGAGTTTTGAGTCTGGATTTAAATGTGGCTAATGTTTTAGGGGCCTCATTTCTAAAATGTTACATCCTGTAACACGGTAACACTTTATAATAACTGCACACTATGAATCATTAGGTAAACATTAGTAAATAGTCAGTTCATCCTTTATAAAGCATTGTCCCAACATTAATAGTCATTAGTAAGCAGTTCATAAATACAGCTATAAATGCCTTGTTCTTGATTTATAAGCATATCTGTTACAAAGGAGATTAGTTATCTTCCTAACAGAAAATATAAACAAACAACACAGAGGGATACAGAACTCTGAAATATTAATTTCAAGATGCAAAAAAAAAAAAGAAAAAACTGAAACTGTACACTTGAATTTTTTTTTCCATGAAATTGCAGAGGTTTATGTTTCTTTTCATTTTTAACAAGTGTACAGCTGTACAGTTTCATTTTTTTCATCTTGAAAAAAAAATTCTGTGTTCTGTATCCCTTTGTGTTGTGTTTGTTTAACTTTTCTGTTTGGAAGATAAATGGCCTTTAAATCTAAACAATATATATAAACTTGTATATAAACAAGATGGCAGCGCGTGCACACGCTGCGGCTTCTCTCTCTCCCGACAGAACGGGGTTTTCGTGTCTTTTATCTTGTGAGTTGTAATGTTTTTGTATGTCTATCTGTCTTTAAAGGAACACTCCACTGTTTTTGGAAATAGGCTCATTTTCCACCTCCCCTAGAGTTAAACAGTTGAGTTTCACCGTTTCTGAATCCATTCAGCCGATTGTGGGAGGGGGGATTGCGATCTGATATGAGTTGCGATCGTAAAATGTAAAAAACGTTCAAGGGTGGGGGCTGGACTGGGCTTAAAATGTAGCCCTAGATAAATCGAACCCATCCTGCCCACAAATTCCCCCTGGAATGTTTTAATGGGTCATAGGGCCTTCTGTAGAAATAAATAAATGAATACATGAATCAGAACAGAAGCGAATACTGATAAATATTACTGAATTCACAACAAATGCAACAAACTTAATAATGCATTTTTTGTCACATAGAAAAGCACTTGACAGACAGTAAAACACTGATTTTGAGATAGACTGCTGGAAAGTATCGCTAATAAATTCTGTCATCATTTCCTCACCCTCATATTGTTCCAAACGACTTTCTTCTGTTGAACACAAAAGAAGATTTTGTAGAATGTTACCAAACCATTTTGGTTACCCTTGTTTTTTAATGTATGAACAAAAATGTAAAAAATGATGTTCCACAGAAGAAAGAAATTCAAACAGGTTTGGAATGACATGATATTGAGTAAATGATGACATTTTCATTTTTTGGGTAAATCGCCCTTTAAGAACTTTATTATTTGTAAATAATAAACACCTAATTTATATAAGACACTGATATTTCTTTAGCCATGCCATATACCTCATTGTCATGGCTATTTTCAGCTAGCATCACTACAGAACCTTTAATGTTCTCATACCACACGACTGTATCTGTGTCACATCTGAATGGATCAAGCAACTTGCGCTGTTTATCTCTTATAAATCATGGCAGAAGCGTGGCGCACATTCGTCAGCGCTGATGCCGCTTTGATGCGCGGATGAATCGGGGAGCGCTTCTTCACACTTTTGGAATATTTGCTTTATGCAGTTTTGCATGCGCCATAATTTAAAAACAGCGCCTAATGTCGGGAGGTCTCCCTCGTTTCGGCGATCGGCCCACTACTCTAATGGAATGTCCCGCCCCAGACCTCTGGGCACTCTATGCACTCTCTCACCCCCCCCCCCCCCCAGCGATGCCCCTGATCATGTACTACGACTGACAGAAAATAAGCTGTGATTTTCTAGGCTGATATGTCTAGGAACTATACTCTCATTCCAGCGTATACTCTCATAGCCATATCAGCCTAGAAAATCACAGCTTTTTATTTTCCATCAGTCTTAGTACACGATGTAACTACAGGAGATTCAAGCTCTAAATAGGAAAATTACTGAAACTCTTTGGTCATTTTTGATTGCGATGCTAATGGTCTAATCTGATTCAATGATCTATGCTAAGCTTTAAGGCCCTACCACTCGCCCATCTTGGCTTCTCAGACCACATCACTAGCTGCTTTTCCACTGTCGGGCCAGTGAGAGCCAGTGTTTTAAACGGGCCAATCATTATTAATAACAGCCTAATAGCTAATAGCCTCGGACCTGTAGCACCGTGCCCAAAATCATGATTTTCATTTCCACCATCGGACCAGAAGCTCCGCGGTGCTTCATTAAAACCCGTCCTTTACACGCCTCTCTCTAACAACGGTACGCAACCCCATCATTTCACCAACAAATAAATAAGTCACTGGAACTAGCATGACCACAAAACGAACATGCTAAATAGGCGGCCGTTTGTTTGCACGTTTTGTTAAAGATTTAAATTCAAAAGCATCGATGTTTCACAATAATAAGTGATACATTGATCATAATGAATTAATTTATCAGGATTGAAAATTAGTCACACAGGAATAAAGCTTATGAACAGTTATTTCACAAAAGAATAAGGACACATACCCTATTGTTCAGTCGAGTCTGTTTAGTCGCAGTATACTGTACATCACATTTAGAAAGAATGATCATTTCTATTTTTTTTTTACATCAAAAATATGAGTAGCAGAGGGAGCTCCTGAACAAAAACCATTATTATATTTTTGACATTCACGGAGTGTTGACGAGACGAGACTTATGACAGATAAAATATGTTACTAAATAAATACATGATTGTGATAGAGAATGAGAATCTGATTTCTTCAAGCAGTTGTATTTACAATGTATACTTTAGAGCTGGAGATGAGGTGGGCCTGAGGACAGCTACGGCCAATATATCATGTGGCTAAGAAACAGTACTCCAGGAGGATAGCCCATCGTTTCAGCGACAACAGAGACACCCGGAGCCTGTGGCAGGGGATTCAGACCATTACAGACTACAAGCACCCACCACAGCCCTGTGACAGCACCATCTCCCTGCTGAACGAGCTGAACGCTTTCTTCGCTCGCTTAGAGGCACAAAACAGCAGCACTGCACAGAAGACTCCACCTCCTCCTGGCAACCAGGTGATGACGCTGTCCTCATACAGTGTGAGGAGATCCCTCAGCAGGATCAACGCACGCAAAGCTCCGGGTCCTGATAACATTCGTGGGCGCGTACTGAGAGACTGTGCAGTGGAACTCATTGATGTCTTCACAGACATTTTCAACATTTCACTGAAGGATGATTTGTACTTGATGCATCCACAAGTTTGCTTGGGTGCGCGTCCCAAATATGATGTCATCGCATTACTAGTGGAAGTTCACATTGAGTGCACACAATGGTGTGCACTACATTTTTTGTAATTTTCTGCGCTGCTCTGCTTCAGGAGATGCATGAGTTCTGGGCAATTCAAACTGAATATGCACATCTGTTGCCGGCATTTGTGTGAAACAGAAGCAGTTTAATGTGAAATTCAAACTCCATCAGGTGTTTTTTGACTCTTTGACAGAAAACAATGTTTAGTTTTGTTTTTTTAGCATTGGTTGTCCAAAGCTTTTTAATTCAAGTATGTTTTATTTTTATTGTATAAAAATAGAATTAGAACTAATGTAGACACTATGTATACACTATTTTCTTAAAGTTGTCTTGTGTTCGATGTGAAATAAACCCAAAAGCTTAAGAGTATTTTAATCAGTTCATAAAGAAATTGTTAATTAAACTCATTCATCATGTGAGAAGTCTTGTACTGGTAACCACTGCTCCGAGTGTGTGTTCACGGTGTGTGTGTGTGCACTTTGGATGGGTTAAATGCAGAGCACAAATTTCGAGTATGGGTCACCATACTTGGCCGTATGTCACGTCATTTTCACTTTCACTTAAATGACTGAATATGTAAATGAGAATATCTCAACAGCGAATGCGTCAAGAGTAAAAGCCTGACGCGTGCACAGTCAGCTGAGGCTCACGAAGCAAAGCCAGGTGAGAGTATAAATTCCGCTGAAGTCAGGCTGTTGTCCCCACATGCTTCAAGGCTATCACCATCATTCCAGTCCCGAAGAAGTCATCTCCATCCAGAGGTGGGTAGAGTACCCAAAAACTGTACTCAAGTAAAAGTAAAAGTACTTGAAGAATTATTTACTCAAGTAAAAGTAATAGTCTGAATAGTTACTTGAGTAAGAGTAAAAAGTATCAGGTAAAAAAACTACTCAAGTAGTTAGTTACTAGTTACTTTGGATCATATACTGAATATAGTCTTTTTTTTTTTTTTAGATATATAGATATTTAGATATATAAATTTATATATACACACATACATACATATATACACACACACACACACACACATATATATATATATATATATATATATATACACACACACACACACAATGCCGTTCAAAATACTTTTAATCTTTTTTTTTTTTTAATGTAATTTATTTCAGTGATGCAAATCAGAATTTTTATCAGCCTGATCTATTATCAATGCTGTTTCTTTTTTAGCTTTCTATTCATAAAAGAATCCTGAACAAACTGTCACAGGTTCCAAAAAATATTAAGCAGCAAAACTGTTCCCTGTTGAAAAAACAGCATGCTAGTATGGTATGTTCTGAAGCATGGGATGCTGGTTTGAGCTGGTTTAAGCTGGTCCTTAGCAGGTTTAAACGAGTCATGTGCTGGTCCTAAGATGGTCCTACCAGCTTAAGACCAGCACATGACCAGCTAAGAACCAGCATAAACCTGCATCCCAGCTTCAAAACATACCATACCAGCATATCCTGTTTTTTTGTTGTTGTTTGTTTGTTTCAACAACGCTGGTAATAAATCAGTTTACTTGAATGATTTATGAAGGATCATATGACTGAAACAGCTGATAAAAATTCTGATTTGCATCACTGAATTAAATTATATTTAGAAGTATATTAATTATGTATTAGCCTATATGTATACGACACAGAGAAGAGTGAAAACTCCTCACATGACCCCTACAGAACATCTAATAACGAAACAAAAGCACATTGACGGATCTTCTTCCGTCTGTTCTGCAAAATGTAAACAAATGTACTAACGTTAGCCTTTATTTCTGCAAGCGTAAATATTGTGAAAATATCAATATTAATCATGTCTATTGGCAATTCCTCCTGGAACTAATGCGGGTTTGGCGGGTGTTCAGTTCATACTCTGTGACAGCTTACTTAATGAATAAATTATACATTGCATTTGTACTGGCTTCATATCCAGCAAGCTAAACACTTCTACTCAATAAACAGAATTGACACCAGGAAGTCTCAGTTCAGACGATTTACTGAGTAAAATGTTTACACAGCATAAATGTACTGGGAGATAAATGCTTAATATGTGCTTAAGCAGTTCAAAGATTTATAATGTAAAGACTTAAGTGAACAGACACGACCCCAGTTGCAGGACCTTACATTCCTTAGCAGAAACTGGAGAATTCTCCATGGAAATCACCACGGCCCATTTCCTGCACTAAAGCCTTTTTTATCAACAAGGAGACTCCTAAACCCTGATGGATTTATAGAACCACATCCTGTATCTGCAAGAGCCATTACAGCAATAACTGACTCCGTTCAGGTGAACTCACAGAAATAGCGGACTTCCAGCATTGTTAATGACTAACTTTGGCAGAAAAAGTCTGAAGAACAAAGAAGCTGCTTATCTGGAGAAGTTCCAGAAACAGATGGCTCATGACCCCGCAAACCTTTTGACGCATAAACTATCCATCGGATAAACACAAGCGATGGACTTTATAGCCACGTCTAAGCTAAGAAAGTCCCCAGATCACCCTAAAAGTGACCTGTTCATAACCTCGCGTTTCTTCCCCCTCCCAAAGGAATGCGCTCTTTAACAGACAAAGAGACTCAAACTTTCTTAAAGTATCCATAAAGGACAAATAAATAATCGTTGCTGCTATTAAAGCAATGTACTCAAGAGACTATATATATATATATATATATTCAAGTTGTATTTTGTGAAATGAAATTAAGCTCGCTGTGTTTATGGGAATCCTTGGTATTTTGTAATCTTTTTGAATGGATACTTTTCCCCTGTAAAGAACTCACTAGACTTTAGGACCATATGATGATGAATTATTTCTGATCTTTAATTTGAACACTTCTATATGTTTTAACAAGGAAAGTTAGTAACGTGTGAAACATGTCGAATTTGGTGTCATATTACTCCCCATGATATGTGCAACAGTTTTATGTGAATGAAAATTAACCATTAGCATCATAAGGAATGATTATAACACTTATAAGAAATCTGCCAGGATATTCTCTTCAATGGGACAAAATAACGGAGCAGATAAATTTACGCATGGAAAGCTGATCCATGTGGGCGGGGCTCCGCCCACAGGAACCATTGCATTGGAAGAGCGCCGGGGAACGCCCTGACGTCACTTCATACTAAAATGGAACCCCAGCTCTCAGCAAACAGAAAAAGAAAAAGGTGAAGCAGAAGTAAAAAGCGAAGCAAGAGGGAAGCAAGAGAGAAGTCGAGAAGTCGTGAAGCAAAGAAAGCGAAAGGAAGCAAGGAGGGAAAGTAAGCAGAAGAAGTAAGATGAAGTAAAAGAGAAGTCAAGTTGCTCGCTCTCTGTTGCGTACGCGCGCTGCCTGAAGACGCAAAACCTCCAAGAACTCCAAAGCTGCCACTTCCGCGTTACCAAGCAACCAACCACCAAGGAGGGCTTCCTTGAAACGCGTCAGAAGGACGTCAACAGCAACACAGAAATCAGCCGCGAAATTCCCTCAAAACGAAACACCATCTTCGCTGACACCTCAACTTAAAGCAAGTAAAACAATATCTTCATCTCGAGCTGAACTTGAAATAATTTTTCAAAGAAAGTTCTCTGTGGGTGTAACTTCCTTAGGCAGAGTTCATGAAATAGCCACAAGAACTAGAACTTAATTTTTTTCAAATTGCTTCCAGCTTGCCAGAACGTGTGTATGTGTGTATGTGTGTTTTGTTAGTATTGTGTCATAGAATAGCAATAAACTCCTGTTTCTTTCATCAAAAGAAATCTGTTTTTCTGTTGTGAATACCCAGATTAAACGATATGCCTAGAACTTGTTACCTATGCTCAGGATTTGCATAAAATAACTACTTTAGTCTGTTCTTTTCGATTGGCCCCGAATAAGATAAACTAAATCAGTACAGATATACTGATATAACACATCGCGGGACGATTGTTAATCAAGTATAAATCGGACGTTTTGATTAATATCAATTAATCATATCAAATCAACCCAAATTTTAATATTTGATTCCCTAAAGCTAAAATTCATAATAAAGCTTAACCAGAGCTAAAAGATTGATGATTAATTCCTTACAATAATTTAAACAGAACTACATATTTCACAATCATGTATTATGAAAATGACTATTTCCGTATGTAATCCTTAATAAACATACAGAATAACATAAATCAATAATAATCAAACTTACAGACAGTGCCTCGTTAAGTGCCGTTAGTGATAGAATGATGCAACAACATAAAACTGCGCTACCATGTGCTGCGCACGCTATTCTTTTTGAACCCGGAAACTGAATAACACAAATACAAGCGGTATACAAAATGACCAGTAGAGGGGAGCGAAAACAAACTAAAACAGGTAGAGCCAGAACACTCCCCGTCTGGTATCTTAAAGATACCATTAACACTAATGGTTCTAGACTACATAGTCTGGTCTGAAGAAAGGAGGTATACTAATTCGGATATGGGTCTGTGATAAACTTTTGTTGTCCCGTGCTGAACAGTTT
>JAFVLL020030500.1:0-37228 GCA_021397915.2 Tor tambroides | reverse complement strand
TTCTCTCTCTCTCTTTTCTTTCACTCGTCTAGCTCTCTTTCTTTCTTTTTTTCTTTTGCTTCGCGCCCGCCCCGCATTCTCTCTTCTCTCTCGCCGGTTTTTCCCCAGCCGCTCATTCAGAGTTCTCCATTATAGCGGCAAATTAAATAAACCACTCCATTGCCTGAAGAGGCTGGGGCCCGGACTGAACCAGCCTAGTTTGCGAGGACCAGGGGAGCGAGGCAGGCACGCACGCTGGGAGAGAGCGCACCTCGCTGGGCTTTACTCCACCTCGCTCGTGGTTCTTCAGGCTGAAACGGTTTGAGACGAAGCAGAGGATGAGGAGTGGATGGGGGGGGGAGTGAAGGGTCCCCACCCACCCCTCTGTCTCCAGTGGAGACGGGGAGAAGGACAAAGGAGCTCTCTCCTTCCTCCGGCCCCCCTCCTCAAAAGGGCAGCAGGTACGGGGCATGGATTTTTTTTCCCCCGAGGTGGGTCGTGGGATGCTGGGGCAGTTGCAGTTGTAGGGGGGACAAAAGGGGTTTATCTGAAGACTTCTTCTGGGGATAGGTTAATTGTGAACCGGCTTCTCAGAAGGAAGGAGAAATGTCAGGAGAAAAGTGCACAGCAGCCATGACAGAGGAAGAGGGAGAGATACTCGCCGTCAGACTCAGTTTTATGCAAATGTTACGAAATACAGGAAGTGTTTAGGCTATGGTGGTGTTTTTGGTGAGAGGAAATGTGTTTGCTTTTTGTTGAGATTTCAGTCTTCAGGGTGTATGTGATTTTGTTTATAGAAGCTGTAATCATATGGTCTCAAAATGTTAGACAGTTTATTGTGGGCTCAAACGTTTTTCTTCATACTTCAGTGGTTTCTCTTTTATTGAATATAGATGTAGAAGCAACAGGTGCAAGTGGAGCTTAAAAGTGACCCTTTATGCATGACTTTCATTTTTAGGAGTAGCTGCTTATGAATTATGAATAACTGTTTGCTTTTTGATTGTCATGTAATTTGAGCTGTACAGAGATATCATGTGGTTTTAGTTGTGGCTCTTGAAAATAAAAGGTTCCAAAATGAGGTTTTCACAGTGATGCCAAAGAAGAACCATTTTTGGTTCCCTTTCAGTGAAAAAAAAAAAAAAAAAAACTTGTACCACTATAGACTTTCAGAGAAATGGGTTCAAAAACTGTCACTGAGGCAGTACCTTTTCATAAGGTACACCTCTGTACCTTATTTACCTCTTGAAATGGGTACTGTCCCACTGACAGCTTTTTGCATCCTTTTTTCTGAGAGGAACCTTTTTTGGAATGGAAAGGTTCCATAGATGGTAATGTTTCCTCATCGAACCTTAAAAAACCTTTGGGTAACACTTTATTTTAAGGTGTCCTTGTTACAGGTTACATGTACTTACTATTATAATAACAATAAATTATGCATAATTACATGCAAGTAACCCTAAACCAAACCCTAATCATATAGTAAGTACATGTAGTTAATTAATATTACTCAATACTTAAATGTATAATTACACTGTAACAAGGACACCTTAAATTAAAATAAAGAGTAGCCAACCTTTGCCAGTAAATTGCCAATTATTTTCTGTGATTAGATTGGATTCGTATTTACAGTTTCACATTTATTAATTTTATATTATCAAAAGCTAATTTTTTGTTATTCAAATGCAAGTGGACTGTTAACGTCTGCTGATCATTTTCTACATCTGATTCTACACCTAGTTGTGGTAGCATAGGAAATCATTTATGAAGAGAGAGAGAGAGGGACAGGTAGAGAGATAAAGAGAGACTAAGGGGCTAATGGACAGCCTCTGAGAGAGGCAAAACAAAGAGAAGGAAAGGCCAGGTAGTGAGAGGTTGGCTTTGAGCACCGTTGGGCATCAGCCCGGATGGACCAGGAGAGATGACCTCATTTACAATGTCTGGAGACTAAAAGAGGAAAAGGAAGAGGTGGAGAGTTTGAAGAGGGGCCGTCCCGCTGAGCGGCTCACACTTAGCCCCGCTGGGATCCGATCAGGGCCCAAAGTAGCATCAGACGGGGGGTCTAGTTGTCTCCTCCCTGCCCTTTCTGCCAAAAGAGAAAAGAAAGAGGTCCACTGAAAGTTCCACTCCAGCTGGTGGAGAAGAAAAGAGAGGGAGGACTGAGGGTGAAATGCTCAAGATGTAGGGAGAGGTGGTAGGTAGGGGAGAGATTTTGAGCAAGGGAGACTTTGGCGAATGTTCAAAATGCTTGAAAGATACAGAGAATGAGCAGAAGAGAAAATAAGTGAGAGAGAGTAACAGAGAGAGAGAGCTGAGGTCAGGGGCTCCCTCTGAGGTCTGACATTTGAGGCTAAGGATTGTTTTACGAGTGTTCTTAGCGTGTCAGGTCCAATTTGCAGGGCTTTCTAGGGCATGGTTAAATAAGATTAGCAGCTTTACACAGGTTTACCGGATTCCATTGCTGTTGCCACCCGCATTTCACCATAGTTTAATAGTCAGCTGTTTTTTTCTCAGCAGAGCTCTCTGAGAAAACAAGTTTAGCTTTGATTTTTGTTCAAGTTTTTTTGCTTTCATTTTGTCTTTTATATGCATTATGTTTATTTTTAGAGAGCTTTGAATTTATAGGGTGCTGTTGATAAAAACTAAAAATAAATAAGAATATATTAACATGAAGATGAAATTGTAAGATTTTTTGGATTATGGAGTTATTTTCTTGTCACTTAAGCGCATGAGAAATAATCCACCTACCAATAATAATAATAATAAAAATGATAATAATAATAATAATAGATATACACAGCTGTTTAAAAGTTATGGGTTTTGAAAGTCTCTTATGTTCAAGACTGCATTTATGTGGAAAAAAGAAAAATATTAATATTGTCAAATATTACAATTTTAAATCATTTAAATATAATTTATAGTGTAATTTATTCCTGTGATGCAAAGCTGAATTTTCAGCATCATTACTCCAGTCTCACAGTGTCACAAGATTCTTCAGAGATCATTTTAATATGCTGATTTGCTGCTCAAAAACATTTATTATTAATATCAGTGTTCAAAACAGTCGTGCTGCTTAATATTTTTGCAGTGATCCTTTTTTCAGGATTCTTTGATGAAAAGAACTTAAAAAAAATAAAATAATTTGAAATAAAAAATCTTTCGTAATATTGATATCTTTTTAAAAATATCTTTGCTGTCATGATTGATCAATTGAATGTGTTATTACTGAATAAATATATTCATTTCTAAAGAAACAAAGAAAAGATTACAAAATATCATATTTTCCCCAATATTTGGATGGTAGTGTATATTTTTATTAAATTGTAAAGTAACAATATATTATTGTAGTATTTGTTGAACTGCTATTAATTTTTGCTGATTGAAATAAAAAGTTACTCTTTCATAGTAATGAGAATCCAATAAGGGTCATCATTAAGATTAATGGGAATTAGAATATGGCAGGAAATCTCTCTCTATATAAACACAGAGAGTACATATGATGCTGCAAATTATTTCTATACATTTCTGAAAAAACAACAACAACAAAACTATATATGCATTTTACTAAAGTACTTTACCAAGCACATCTCAAAATGACTGCAAGTGTCCGGTCTTCAGTACAATATCTCCCTCCTCCCTGCTCGACTACAGTACTCATTATTGCTCTGGCTCATTTCTTTCTCACTGAGCAGCGCAGTGGCAGGGCAACATCACATTTAATTTAATTAGTCCAGCTGCACTGGCACTTGCGCCATTGGCTGGTATTGTCAGCACGTTTTGTACCGTGGCACACACAATCACTGATTGCTTTCAGATAGGGAGAAATATAATTAGGGTTTTGGAATGGCAGAGAGAGAGGAGAGAGAAGGAGGGGGTGTGAGGGGTATATTAGAGCCTTATTAGTTTCATTTGAAATCTGTAGATAAATAGGAAAGTTTTATTTGAGGCGTAATGAGATTGTAGCTATTTGGACAAGGATGGGTGACCCTTGTACATGGATTACAGAGGGATTATGGGTAATAACACGCTATGGCTGTGAGAAGTGGGGTATTGATCTGAGGCGTCTTTGATGTTTGCTACTGAAGAAACACTGCTACTTCTCACCTCCAGATACATTTCAATTCAAATGCCAGTATATTCAGACCACTGTAAGAAAGAAAGCTGTAGAAAAACAGAAGGTACTTGTAATTTTCTGACAGGACATGATCTATTAAATTTACAGACATTTAACCCTAAAACACAACACAGTGCAGTCCTTATTTCATTTCTAATCCACCTTTGGAGCCCCATCCAGTGGCAACAACATACAAAAGTGCATCAGCTAACAAGGCCCATCTGCAAAGTGGTTAACCAGAGATACCTTTCTTTCTCTTTACTGCTGCATGGCAACCACTGTGCAGAGCAAAAAGCCTGTTCTTTTCTTTATTTTATTACGTGAGCCACAAAACCCCTGTATGAAGACACTTGTGCTTTGTCAAACACCCATCGGAATGACCCCATCATAACCCTCTAATGAACCATGTGAGGCCTGAGCATAATTGGGTGCAAGCTGACATTGTTGAATACAGTAAGTGTAGACATTAACACAATAACCTGAGTGAAATCTGCTGACTGCTCATTATGCTCATTGGGTATCAATAATAGTGATGAGTGAAGGAGAATGGAAAATTGTTTAAATAGATTTACAGATTTGATGTCTTGGTGAATTATTGAATGGCTTCTTGTGCTGGATTATTGTAGAGATTTTGTCCCAGAAAAGTACGCTTTTTTTCCCGATTATTCCAAAGAACCTTAATAATGACATGATCAATTAAGGAAATTGTTCTTGGGTTACTATCTGAACAACTATGTGATGTAACAACAGATGTAAACATAAAAAACTCTACAGTATATATTTCAGTTATTGTAGATTATGAAATGCTTCTTATGGGTCAACTCAACCTACAAACTCATGTTGCACAATGTTGAGCAAAAAAAACCCCAAAAAACATGGTTCTACACACTTAGATTTATGAATATAAGCAATATTCTAAGTTGTATGTTTCAGTGTTAATATACTGTAGCTACTAGCTAGAATGAGAATTTATTTTAAATAGACATGGCAATATCTGTGCAGTGTTATTATATTCATGTGCTTTACTTGTGCTTTCTGTTGGGCTTAAATTAGCAACCAATCATTTCGTATTACCTTTCATTGTCCACACTAAATGTGTATTTGCAAAGTCGGCTGACTAGTTTACCCAGAAACTGGTCGTTTATTCATGCTCATTTCTTTTAAACCCATCTGATTTTCTTCTGTCATTTATAGCACAATTTAAAGCATAAGTCCAAGCCGCATGTTTATGTAAAGTGATCATTATATGGCCTCAGAAGGCTTGGAATATAATGCATAAGCCACAAACATCTTGTTTCTTTATCAGAACAGATTTGGAGAAATGTATCGTCACATCACTTGCTCACCAATGGATCCTCTGCAGTGAATGGGTGCCGTCAGAATGAGAGTTCAAACAGCTGGTAAAAACATCACAATAATCCACAAAAAATCCACATGACTCCAGTTCATCAATTAACATATTCTGAAATGAAAAGCCATGTGTTTGTAGGAAACAAATCCATCATTAAGTCTTAAAACCAAACTTAAAATATATATCCGCTATCCATAATAATGCTTCTTTCAGTGAAAAAGCCGTCTTGTCTGAATCAGTAGAGAAATATGCACAGATCAAGCACTGTTTACAAAATAGTTCTGAACAATATGTTGGTGGATTTTGATGTGAGAGGACAACAGGGGGATGGACTTTTTCACTGGAGGAAGTGTTATGGATTATAGACTCTAGACTGGCCAGAAGCGGCTTTAAAGTTAAAACGTCTTAATGATGGATTTGTTTCTCACAAAAATGCAGCTTTTTGCTTTACAAGACATTAATTGATGGACTGGAGTTGAGTAGATTACTTGTGGATTATTGTGATGTTTTTATCAGCTTTTTGGACTCTCATTCTGACGGCACCCATTCACTGCAGAGGATCCATTGGTGAGCAAGTGATGCAAAGCTAAATTTCTCCAAATCTGTTCCGATGAAGAAACAAACTCATCTAACATCTCTTGGATTCAGCAAATTTTCATTTTTGGTGAACTATTCCTTTAATGCTCTATTTATCATATTCAACGTACTGAATGATTCCTTTTACCAGATGATTGATTCCTTTTATACAGCCATGTATTTTAAGGATTCAAAGGAGTGCTGCTACTGAACATGAACCCATTCTTTCCATGTGTACACATTATATTCTCATAGAGGCCACTGAACATCATCTTACGATGTTATATTATTTTTCTTTATGGTTTTCAAAGATCCTTAGAGCGCTCATGCAGCTATACCATGGCATGAATCCGACATCATGCGGAGAACTATTAACTATAGTTGAGGCGTCGGGATTTTACCTTCCGCCCATACAGTAGAGCTGACAGCAGCTGTGACGGGTAGCTTAAGCAAGCCATCTGCTGTAAAAAGAATGCCTTTGATACCAATCTCACTTTAAGCTGAGTAAACTGCAAGTTGCGAGCAGGTATCCTTATATTGAAAACATTAAAGCAGCATAAAGGAGCATCTCACAGCATATGAAAGTATGAAACCCATCTCAAGGCATTGATTTGGTGATGACATTTGAGCTCATGCTCTATTGCTGAAAACACATAATTATTCATTAGCACAGATGAGCTCCAGTCTTATTTCCACTATGTGAAAGAATCTGATAAAGATGGAGTAATATAGTGTATTTGGCTTCTTTCACAGCTGTTTTGAGATTTACAAGAGATTAATACACATTTCCTCTATGCTTTATTATGGACGCCGGTAGCTTTGTACTAGGATAGTGCCTCGTGCATTTAGGAAGTCTTCTGGACAACCTGTATAAACTGAGATTATATTGAGTAAAATGGATGTCACACACTTATGTGATTGTTGATTTGTTGAAGGTCATAGATGTGCAAATGTGCTTCTTTTCCTGAGCACAACCCTATCATCCCCCCATCCCTTTATCCTCCTCTTCCACTCAGAGTGTCAGTGTCAATGTGTAAATCATACGGAAATAAGTCTGAAAATTGAAAATGAAGCTGTAAATATGTGCATGAGACAGCCCCTTCTCCCCCCACGCAGCCCTTGCTCGAGTTTCCCCTCCCTTCCTGTCCAATTATGTTTAAAACGCGGTGGAGAGCAAGAACAGGCGCACCTGACAGATGTTGACCATTTTTAAACCCTGCTCGCTCTCACAAGTTCAAGAGACTCTCTAATTCACTTTGCAGTCGGGACATAACGGAGCAACGCCACTTACTGAGATTTTGGAGCACAGACCAACACGTGAGGATTTTAGTGCTGTGAAGCTCAGATCAGGGTAGAGGCAACTTGCAGTTCACTAAACTTATAGTGTGTTTTCCATGCTTTTTTTCATTTATCTAGTTCTACATAGATTTTCTGTTTCTTTGCACTTTATTGTGTTCTTCCTATATCAGTGATTCTAAATCCTGATTCAAAATAAATCATTACACAAGCAGGAACTCTGATGTCCATTTCTAATATCATTAAATTAATAATCAGTAATAATAATAATAAGAAGAAGAAGAAGACTTATAATTTCTAATTTTAAAGTCTAATTTATGTTTTCATTTTATCTGGACCCGAGTCACATTTTTTTTCGATGGACACTTACAGTTAGTCCTTCATTTATTGATTTAAGTTGTCTGTATCTGGAGACCATTGTTAAACCTGTTGTGTAATCCTACAAATACCGCATAATTGACTAATGGCAACGCCTTTTCCACTTCCTTTGAAGGGTATGATGATTAACACATTAACTTCGCGATATTTATTTTTCGCCTCAGTTCACAATTAATGGAGATATTCTGAGCAACTCTTCTGTGAAATCTGAGAGATGCACCTGCAACTCCCTCAACGCCTCCGTTCAATATCATGCACCTTTTCACGTCTGAACGTGGTTTTTAAAGCACCTCACAACATATTCCAAGTTTCTCTGTGATCCTTTGATTTTCCGTAACTATTAGGGAAACTCGCTCATATAAATGTGTGATTAAACTGTAAAATCAGTACACACACAAAAAAGGAACTTGTTAGGGCTTTCGTATGTTTGCGTCCAGTAGACGGCGATCACAGTCGTTAAATTAATGTAGACAACGATGTGACTATATTTTGCCTTTTTATCTGCACCTTTTGTTGACAAAATTAATGACAGTCAAGTCAAAACAAGCGCAATGAACGTTTTAGTACGTATTATGCTCTTAAAATGGGCTTTATAAATGTGGGCGGTCTTGTCACCTTGTTTTCCAGTGATGTCGAATTGAATAGAGGACTATTTTACATGTTTTTATTTTGTGAATTCTGAATTTATTATTTAATGGGATGAATTCAGACTTCTTAGCTACTTGTTGTGATATTGCATTAAGTCAACGTTTCAGATACCACTGAAAAAGGCGCTAGGACATGACTCCAGTGTTGGAAAAGAATATGGCAGGTTACACCAATTACCTGTTTTTTTGCACACTAACAGTTTTAGCTGTTCCCCACTTTGCACTTGATGACAAAAGGGCACACATGGTACATGCACTGGGTGTGAGGCACCTGTTTCTTAGCAACCGTCACAACAGGAAAACACCTGTGGCATCAATTTATTCAAAGGGACTGGAAAACTGTGATAAATACTGTGATAAAATTTATTTTATAGCCTATATATAAAATAATCTATAAAACGTCTGTTTGCTGAGACATTTTTTCCTTCCTATTTGAGATTTTTCATGAATAAAAAAGGTTTTACGTATTGTTATGGTTAAAATGACCGAAACAGTTTGTTAATATAATTATTGTGGTTTACTTAACGAGATTTGTTTCTGATGGAAAGCCATACATACTTGAAAATAAAAAAATCATTGCTCGTTTCAAATTCAGGCTCCCGTGTTTCAAAAGGGGGGGAAATTCAGTGAACATTAGAGCAAAAAAAATCACTGATTTATTGTTTATTCCAGGGAAAATGATCATTTGGAGATCATTTACCCCAAATAACATTTGTCAGCACTGGTTTGTAGCCAACTGTTTACCTTCCGCGCTCCGCAGAAAGCCCCTTCAGCTGCGCCTGTAGAGAGTGCGCTCTCTCCCGTGCTAGTCACCTGACCGTGAGCCATATGCAAATCTGCCCCGTCCTCAAACGCCATTGGCTCTCTCTCACTCATTTATTCCCTGTCAACGCGCATCATATGGCCGCTCTCCCACTAACTTTTCAAGCCCAGCGCTGAAAGTAGCTCAAAGACAATTCTGCACTGGATGTGAAAATCATCCCGAGAGGAAGTTAGAATAAAACAAAGGGAGACAAGCAGCCGCAAAGTTACCTTCTGTCCTCTGTCTGGATTGTACCGATCTCTCCTGTTCGAGGGGCCTCTTTCGTTATTAAGAGGTTCTACACGTGTGTGCCTGCCAGGGAACGGGGAGGTGTGAATGTTTCTGTGTGTGAGCTGAGTAAGTTTAAAGCCAGGTGAATGTATAGCATGATGATGGAAACGGACTTGCATTCCCCGGGACCCCAGACTAACACAAACACGGGCCACACGGGACCCAACGGAGGCAGCAAAGTTAACCAAGACCGCGTCAAGAGACCCATGAACGCGTTTATGGTGTGGTCTCGGGGTCAGCGCAGAAAAATGGCTCAGGAGAACCCAAAGATGCACAACTCGGAGATCAGCAAGCGCCTCGGAGCGGAGTGGAAGGTCATGTCCGAGGTGGAAAAGCGACCCTTCATTGACGAAGCGAAAAGACTCCGCGCCATGCACATGAAGGAGCATCCGGATTACAAGTACCGACCCCGGAGGAAGACCAAGACGCTGCTCAAGAAGGACAAGTACTCTTTGGCGGGTGGCCTGCTCGCTGGGTCCGGCGGCGGAGGCGGCGTGGGGCTGGGCATGGGTGCAGCGGCGGTCGGCCAGAGGTTAGAGAGTCCGGTGGGTCACGGCGGCAGCACCACGGCGAGCTACGCGCACATGAACGGCTGGACCAACGGCGCCTACTCGGGGCAGGTGGCGGCCGCCGCGGCTGCAGCCGCAATGATGCAGGAGGCTCAGCTCGCCTACAGTCAGCACCCTGGCACCGGAGCGCATCACCACCACGGCCACCACCACCATCCGCACAATCCCCAGCCCATGCACCGCTACGAAATGACGGCTCTCCAGTACAGCCCCATCTCAAACTCTCAGAACTACATGAGCGCCTCGCCGTCAGGCTATGGGGGAATATCCTACACGCAACACCAAAACTCCAGCGTGGCTTCATCTGGGGCCATCGGCACGCTGGGCTCGCTGGTGAAATCGGAGCCGAGCGTAAGTCCTCCCGTTACAGTTCACTCTCGAGCCCCTTGTCCCGGAGACTTGCGAGAGATGATAAGCATGTATTTACCGGCGGCGGAGGCAGGGGACCCGTCCGTTCAGAGCAGACTTCACGCTGTACCGCAGCACTATCAAAGTTCCGCGACGAGCGTAAACGGAACCGTTCCACTGACACACATATGAAACGATTTGCAACTACGCATTCAGACTCAAATAACCAAATATTTACCTCTTTTAGAGCATAACTACCTTTTTTGTACAGAATGTCTGTTCTTGTAAATTTTGAAGGTGATATTATTTAAATATAACACTTAAACTGAAGGGTGTCCTTGGGATGTTGTCTGAATAATTTGTCCGAAATTACACTATATGCGTGAGCTTTACACATTTGCTAGGGATTAATTCTGCTTTTGTGTGTGTGTGTGTGTGTGTGTGTGTGTGTGTGAGAGAGAGAGAGAGAGAGAAAGAGAGAGACAGCGAATGAGAGAGACTGCGTTTAAGACATGAAATAGAGTGGGTGCTACAGTGTAAAATCTAGTCAAATGACAACGTTTTTAAAGTTTTCTAAGATTTTTCTCGATCCCACTTTGATTTGTCAACACGTGAGTTACTGTATTTGATCTATTCCTTATTTGTTTGTTGTATTTTTCCTTGTACATTGTGAATATATTACAGAGAAAGATTGATACACATCTGTAAATATAATTCGGATTTGCCAGGATAAAAGGAAAACGTTTTGCGTTGATGTGAGAAGAATAAATTTCACTGCTTTTGCTCTGATTCTGGAAAGTTAGTTTGCTGTGTTGTTTTGCTTTTTATCCCATGGGACTCGCGATTAAGAAGATGGAAACAGAGTTAATGTTCAAATGTGAAAACGTTTATGTCTGTATAACAACAAAACAGGGCATATTTAGTTGCACTGTCTATTTAATCAAATTTGGGCCTTTTTATTTAAATATATTGGGACAGAACTGTGTGCAAGAACAAATGTTTAAATAGGAAATATTTTGAACAGAGGATTATTTTAATTATATAGGTGTAAATATAAATACGTATTTTAGTATGTAGGCAATCATAAATAAAATATAAAAATGTAACCAATATAGAAACGGAAATGTATGTCAGATCGTATCAGTTGAGTTAAAAAGAAAACTGAAATTTTACGGGACACTATACGTATTTATTATTGTTATTATTATTATTATTATTATAATTAATAATTATATTGTTTTTATTTTCAAATAATTTCCCATTATTACATTGCTATAGCATTTACTCTAGCAAATTATTTAGATTAGACATTTAACGATTTTAAGGAAATGAACTACATTTACAGTAATCGGGTAGAAAGAAGTGAAAGCCTAATGTAGCTATAAAATATTTTCCTTGAGTGTTGGTCTCTTTAAATGAGTTTTAGACACTTATGAGCTCTCCACTTATAGGTTTGAAGCTCGTGGTTGTGTCTGTCTAAACGAAATTACTTCAGATCGCTGGATAATTACTATTTATTTGATGTCACTATTTTTGTTAAGCGTGATCAGCTGCGTCAATCACGCAGTAAATGTAGTTCATTTCCTTAAAAACGTTAAATGTGTCTTGATGCATATGATGGAGGTCAAAGTTCAAGACCTCTCAAAATAAAGAGTGTCCAATGAAAAACGACGAACAGCAAATAGAGAGCGAACTACATTATTCATTGTTCAATGGACCAACCCCTGTTTTTTCCTCAGAGCCCCGGATTGTGCAGACATATGCTTTAAATCCGCTCCACTTCAATTAAATCCGCCTGGGTAACCCGCGAGCCACTCATGACTATATTTACCGGATATGGAATAATTGCGTTCTAAACCCATGAATGGAATTAAAAATGTTAGTTTATTTCCACTTTTGATATGCATTTTAAGAAGAATTCAATTTTTTTCCCGCCTTCTGGCTTATTTCCTTTTACTAAAATTGACAACCTAATTTTCTTATAATTAAATCACTGGTGGGCCGTTAAGCAAATGTTGCTCGTATCCTCCGTGGGGTGTCAGTGGGATTAAGATGAATGCACAGTGAGTGGCAGAGAGTGTTTTGTGTCAGGGAGAGAGGAGGATTAAACAACCCTAAAAGCTGAACCCCCGGGTCAGCGACAAGTCTCATTCTTATTACAATGACACCCACCGGAAGAGTGACGTGACGCGGGTAGCAGGATTCAGGAAGGTCTTTGAACCTCTTTTTTTTTTTAACGACCGTGAGAATATCGATGAAGTTTTACTTGAATGTTTTTAACAAAAACAGGTTAGTTTACGAACAAATAACGAAATTCGCTCTTTTAAAGTACCACATCTATAGCCACATATTTGCGCAACATTTTCTTGATTTTTAAGCTGTTACGGTGAACGCGGCACTTCAAACGTTACACAATTTTTTATACACATTTTCCCATATGTAATCAGTTTTAAATAAACGCTATTTTAGAATATTAAGTCCTGTCCTCGCATCACAAGGATAGGGCAATACACAACATTGCTGATCATAGCAACGCGGATTTGCATTCAGAAACAAAAAGAGAGAGCCCAGCATGGGCACCCGTCCAGCAGACTGGCAAACCTCACCCTATTCACCTCCACCGTTTCCTGGCAAAAGAAAAAGAATACAACCGCAAATCTCACCAATAAATCTATAATAGCCAGAGAGACCTTTATCACATTTACACCACCATGTTCTAAAGTGAAATTGTCAAAATGGGCTTGTATTTTGTCATTTGTAAAACCGGCGATCCTTTGCACTCACTGTCCTAAATGTTCCTAATTAGCATCGGGTTTATCATACCCCTGCATATTTTCTTGCCTCCTCAGAAAAAAAGCTGGTTGCCGTTCTGCTACGGAAGATTACGGAGACAGATTGCAGAGGACGAATGTGCGGCGCCAGATTAGCGGGGAATAGAAACAGCAACTGGGCCAATAAATTCCTTGCGCGGGCCTTATCGTGCAATTACACGTTGACATGTTTAACAATCTCGCGGTCTTTTTTCCTAATCCACAAACCCTCCAAGAGGCACGAGACGTTATGCGCTACAGTCGTTTCAGACGTGGTTAAATGTTTACTGAATAAAACCTGAAAACTGTGCTAACGTGTTCCACAAAATATATATATTTTAGGGGACAGTTTAATTTTCAACATTCTTCTCTCACGTTTAGATAACCTGAAACAAAAATGTATTATTTTTCGTCTACTTTATCACAACATTTTCATATTTGTCAAACCAATGTGCTGTTACTGTATGTGAATCGTGGCAAATGCTGATTTTTAAGCGAACCTTTCCTTACGCCGTACTAAATGTGTCCATGTGTTTGTCTTCCACAGATCTTTGATCATTGAGACCTAAGCCCTGTACACTTGGAAGTGCCCTCAAAAATAGGCTATACAACATGTGATTGTCATGAAGACTGCAGATCTAAACCTGTGAAAAAGATGATGACATTTAACACACTCTCACTCAAATATCCTTTGTTATGTAATATATGATCTCAATTTAGCCTATTAAGCCGGTCTACACAAAATAATGCTTTCGTTTGTCATACAAATATGGGTCTGTAAAAGCTGTTTTAACCAACTCGTATAGTGTAAATTGGCTTTGCGGTTTGCAATGACTTAAAAATGAGCTAAATGCATAATTTATTAAGTGTGTCTTTGTTTCTGACAAATTGAACGCAAGGAGAAGGATCCCTTTAAGTACGTAATGGGTTTATACGAGTGGTCCGAGGCTCTGGTTAATTTACGAACGCATTTACGTTCTACTATGCTCGTAGGAAACATGCAGTAGACATTAAGTGGGCTACTACGCGCGACTAAAGTTCTGCTCAGCGCATTTGGGAAGCCCAGCCATTGGTAGTTAGCGAGTTATATCTTTCTCTCGTTCTCTTTTCCCGCATACACACACTCTTACTTTCCCCTGTTACCAGTGTCCGCCTGTGCGGGGGCCTGCGGCGAAGTGATTGTGAGCGACTCTGTTGGAATTTGGCAGCGTGGCGGCTTTGGAACGGCGCCCCACGCTGACTGTCATTCAGCGGGCCTGCGCGACTCACTGTGCCGTTGGGAAGTGTCGCTCATCCGTGCACTCATTGGCCTTACAAAGCTGATTACAAGCATCAGCGAATTCCTGAAGGCAATGAGAGGCGATGCAGGTGCACGAGAGGGTAAGTTCCTGGTTGGAACATTCGCGGATGAAACTGAAAGTTGTGAACACCCAAAACAGCCTCACCCAATAAGACTTTGAGATGTAGTCACTCTTAAGTACAAAATATTTACCATTTCTGAAATGAACTTTTTTTTGTGTCTCTCTCTCTTTTTGGGAGACTTACAATACTGGAGAAAGAGCATATTGACAGTCTTTGAGCTGCTTTGTTAACGTTATGTGGAATTAGGAATGTTTAATTCAACCTCGGTTTGAAAATGATTTGAATTTTGATTGATTGATTGATTTGCTTTATTTAAGTGTCATACACCATAATAGATGCCCAGCCCACAAGGGCTTATTAGACACTGCAACATATAACAAGTCATAGCCACGTGACATAATACAAAGTAAAAGACAATATTACCAAACAAACACAAATATATCTATACTCCTCATACGGGATATAGAATGCACGACGTCTTTGCCAGGCCTTTTCCACAAATTTAGCTAGAGCAAAGACCTTGTTTTCAAATAACCAATACATGATTTCAGCTTCCTGCTTCCAAAATAAATCAGAATTTTTCAACTGTATTAATTCAAATTCGGATTAAATAAACTCGGATGTGAATACACATCCGAGTTAAAATAAGGTAATCCTTTTTAAGGAATAGTTTGCCTGAGACTGTTGATGATAAAAAAAATCATTAAAAGCCTTGAATTTCTGAAATAAAAAGAAGTTTTGTTTTTTAAAAATAAATCATATTTGAAAAACTTTTGTTCATGTAGCATAACCAACATGCAATAGACAATTTTAATATTATGTGACAACAACAAATAAATATTATCGAACGTTCTCATGACTGTGTGAAGGTCACACTTTTTTTTTAAGAAAAGAAAAGTTGGCTATGTTTTGATCAGTTCAAATCGAGTAACCCAAGAAAACTTTTGGATATTCATCACTCAAACATATCTGACCTTGAAAAATATGTTCGGAAATTCTGAGAAAGATAGCATTTTTTAGAACTTGTTACAGGTGTTTTATATAACTAGATTTAAAAAACATAGGCTATTTATCTTTTTTATTATCTCAGACATCCTAGTTCAAAATATGATGGATTTTTTTAAACCGTAAGCCAAGGTCTAAATAGCCAGCCTCACTTCTATAGTTTTATAGTAGGCTAATTATTTTGCATCTACCCCACTTTTCAAGGACTGACAGCAGTGTCGTGCTGCTATCCTTAAGGATGCCACTTATGTCCACAATTATGTGCGTGTGGGTTTTAATATCGATTGAATTTAAAACGTTTTCAGAACAGAATTAAATAGTCACATAAGTGTCGACTCAAAACGAGAGCGATCACTATATCATTGGAATCTCTCGATGTCTCTTCTTCTTCACGTTCCTCAAAGGGAGATCCGTCACCTGAGAGTTGTCACCCTACTGTCACTTGCTGATTAACGGACAAAAGAGGTCTCCCGGACGGTCTATGGCAGCCAGTCAACCAGAACGGACTATGCAAATAGCCCGGGGAAGGCGAGAAGATGGCGAACTGTGCTCTCAATTGTTCTTTGGATTTCACAGCTTTCCGCGCGCAGCTGCATCTCTGTAGTTACCCAGGATACTATTTTGCATTCGCGAGCAGAAGCCTAAAAGGTCTCAACTAAACAGGCATCTGAAACAGTTGGACTTAAGCAAGTGGAAAGATTTAAATGTTACCGTTATAGATAAATGAGAAAAGTGCAAAAGATTAAAGCAAAACGAAACTTCATAGCGTCAAATAGTAAGTGCGTTCGCGGAGCTGTCCAGGTGCTGAAATCCAACATGCTGAAACGTGTGGCTCACAAATGTGTCAAACACCCAACGATCAATTACTTACAATAGGTTTTATTTTACAGCATTGGTCTGCTACTAATTTGTTTTTAGTCTAGCAGCAGAATATGATAGAGTGACCAGAACATACATATTTCAAATGTCAGCCCCTGTCTCAACTTTTTTCCACCTATCAGCATCCACCTTATTTTTAACAAGAGGCCGCGGCCATTTGTAAATTGAATATGCGCGGCTTCCGGTGTCATTTGCTTCCACTTATTTTAGCTGTACAAAAACAGTTGGTTATGCTCCTTGCTAGTGCAAACTGGTATTTGTTATCATACATGTAAAATTTATTATGGTAATCATAAACACATTGGTTTGTAGCATAAATAGATTTACAGTTTGATGCACGTTTGTATTCTTTTAGTTATGTAGCAGCTAATGAATTTGAAGTCTTGCATATTCATATAAAATGGCTTACTTCTATGTTGCAAAATACATTTTTTAAGGGTTAGGGGATAAAATCAAGTAATTCTGTTGACATAATATGCAATTAAAGGATGTCGGCCTGCCTTTATTGCTGACCAAAGGACAGCTTGAAGTTATATTTGTAAGTTTTCCATTCACCATTTTTTTAAAGTGCTCTCTTTCTCACTCTATTTCTCTATCACCCTTTCACCATTTGCAATTGACTGCAATTTACAGCTGGCCGGTGGGTAAAACCTCACCTCTTCTGGCTCATGGCTTTGGTTGGTCAGAGCTGCCAAAAAATAAAAGGCTGTAAATTAGCCCAATTTATGATGCCTAGTGTGTAATTCTGTGATGCTTCCCATGAAGTGCCAGCGGGTGAGGATACAAAAAAACAGCCAGAACATTCTGTTGCCCCATGGGGCAGTTCATTAGCACATAATAACCTCTTAATCATGAGATGAAGTCAAAGTCTTCCTCTTGTGTAGTGCCATTTGGTGCTTTCTTGGTTGGGATGGAGTTTAGGGTGGCACACACCCCACTGTGGCCAATGGACATGATGCCCGTGAGTATCTGTGTGGGTGTAGTTGTGTGCATGTTTCTTGAATTTCTCATGGGTTTCTACAGAATATGTAAATCCTCAGCTTGGATTTACTTAACCACGTGCATGTTACTGAGATTCTCCACAACAAAATACACACACAAACACACTGCCAATATTGTGCAAAGTGAAGTGAGTTTAAACTGACATGATGTAGCCTAATGGTTAAAGTTCTGAGCTGCTAACTAAATGGTTGTAGATTCAAACCAGCAAGCCGATCTAGAAGCTTCTACCTTTGTGCACTATTTTTATTTATTTTTTTTTTTGGATAAAAAAGAATCATGCTAAATTAGTAATATTTAGTGAATTAGTTAACTGGTTCGATCTACAAATTCATGGTATTAACCATAATTTAAGGAAAAAAAACTGAGGACGAGCTAGTTAAATCTAGATGCTGCTGTAGTTCTTCTCGCTAATGTTCTAGTGAAGCAGTGAAAAGAAGTGTTCAAGACCTCAAGCAATTAAGTAAAATAAACCAATATTCATGCTGTAAAACACTGTATACTGACTGAACTGATGAAATATGATGGTTTAAATGTGTTTCTTCCTATAGTTGTTGTTTTTGCATGATTCCAATTTGTAAGCATTGCTAAAACGGTTTGGGTGGGGATTAAGCAGAACTGGAGCAGATGAGGGAAGCTTGATGACTTTTTGAGAAAGTCCTCAAAAAATCAGGCAATAAAGGCAAATGGAGGAGAGAAAAAGGGAAGTGTTAAAAGAGTGTGCATGACCTAGGAATAATAAAGTTAAATAACAATTATCCCTGAGGTCCATCTTCAATATTTTCAACCTTGAGAGAAGCATCAGAAGAAAATATAAAAAAATAAATAATATACACTACTGGTCAAAAGTGTGTAATAATTACCATTTTTTTATGCTTTTGAAAGAACTCATCTATTCTCTCCAAGGCTGCATTTATTTAATCAAAAATGCAGTGAAAACAGTAATATTGTGAAATATTATTACAATTTAAAAGAATCATTTTTAATTTGAATATATCTTGAAATTGAAATTATTACTGTGATGACAAAGCTACATTTTCAGCAGCCATTAATCCAGTCTTTAGTGTCACATTCACCTTTGTGGAAACCATGATACACAAGTTTGAAGTCATTAAAATGTTCATAATAATAATAATAATAATAATACTTTTATTCAGCAAGGACGCAATAAATAGAATAAAAGTCACAGTAAATGCATTTATAATGTTACAAAAGATTTCTATTTCAAATAAATGCTGTTCTTTTGAACATCATCATCAAAGAATGTCACCCTTTCTACAAAAATAGGAAGCAACAAAACATTTTTCAACACTGATGATAAAAGAACCATTGTTAATATTTGAGCATCAATAATAAGTGATAACAATTGAGCACCAAATCAGCATATTAGAATGATATCTGTGACACTGAAGACCATATAAATCTTTCACAATATTACTGTTGCAGCTTTGGTGAGTATAAGAAACTTCTTTCAAAAACATTAAAAACTCATAATTATTATAAACCTTTCACCGGTAGTGAATATGCACATAATAAACATGAATACATGCATGGCACTGACTTTCTGACTCTCATACACAAACACTTAGAGGGATTTGCAATCATAAAGCTTTAAAGGGATGTTCAGGTCACACACACACACACACACACACACACACACACACACACAAGTAACAGTTTATCCCTGATCTGGGGTCAAGTCTCAATCTGGAAGCTCTTTGATTCTATAAACCCCAAACAAGGGGTCTTGTTTCAGACTAGTGGAACCATATCTGTGCTGCTTGACACAATGAACTTGACAGACAACCAGATTTACCTGCCGAGGGTCTGGTTAGGGTTACTCTGCTCTTATTATGCTGTCTGAAAGAGAACAGGTAATGGAGTCTGAGGCGAGGTGGAGGACCGCGGACTGCGCCCTTTATTCAGCTCTACCTTGATTACCTGAAACTCAGGTAATTGCCACGGCTCTATTTCAGACGCTGTTTACCCCTTTGGAATAATCATCTGATCAGTCTGCCCTCACCTGGGGCAAAAAGAGCACTGAGCTGGCACAACCCAACACCCCTATCTTTGTCACTGCTCCACTGAGTGTTTCACCAACCCAGAACTATTGCAATACTAATATACGTCCATACTCTAGCAGTCACCCACCTCAGTATAACGGCAAGCTTCCGCCTCAATGCAATGACTGACATCTCTAAAATTTGTGACAATCGGCAATTTGCCAAAGACTAAGTGCTGTTACAGTATGTTTTATCTGATCAGGGGGCCGGGAGAGAGAGGGAGGGAGGAACAAGGAAAACAAAAGAAAAGCCTCTTCTAGCCCGTGGGGATAGCAGACCTCTTGTATTCTTGATCAGTATGCCTCTATTTGACTGTAACTATTTCCAGACCTCCTGCCTGCTTGGTTTGCCTATAGTGCAGGCCGAGCCACAATAGCGTCCCGCCGCGCTGCTCCGGCTGCCTCCATGCTTTCAGGCAGAGCAGAGCCTCGCTGCTGTGGTGATTCATTATTCCGTTGCCACCAGTGACCGGGAGCAGGCCAAGCCCCCTCCTGCCAAACAGGCCACTAAGTGGCGAGAGACGAAATGAGTGACATTTCCTAAAAGTTCTGACCTTTGTTTTCCCATTGAGTCAGCTGCCATGTTGGAGAAAAAGTAGTGCACTCTGAGAGTCGTGTGCGCACACACGTTTTAAAGCTGTTTGTTTTGCTATTGTTTGTTTTTGTAGTCAAAACACCAGAGAAAATTCACCTGTTAGCCTGCAATAATATATTGATATTTAAGTTAGTGAAGACATGAATCAAATAAAACCTGTCACAAAATGAAAGAAGAAATAAATTAATTTTTTCTTTTAAAAAATTAAGTCTTTTAAGACAAGGCTTTTTGGAATGTGTTTTACTGTAACTTAATTATTAAATTGAACTAAAATATAATGAACTGTCATTAAAATAATCTTAATGGCACTAATAATCTTAATTTGTTTTCAGTATTTGATAAACGTTTTTTTTAGCATCACTGGTTCCATGAAGAACCTTTAACATCCATAGAATCTCTCCATTAGGCTACAAAAAACAGGTAATTTTTTTAGTGGCAGTGATGGGGGTTCGAACCATTTTTAGAACATTTGAATAGGCTCTTAACGACCTTTTTCCACTAAAGAATCTTTTATGCAATTGAAACGTTCCATGGATGTTAACGGTTCTTCGTGAAACCATAGATGCCAATAAAGAACCTTTATTTTTAAGACTGAATATAAAACCCATCTAAGGGATTTTATTAGCTTACAGAAATAACATAACTTGATGAATTTATGAGAGAAGACGGCAAATCCACTTTCAAAGCGAGTAGATGACGTGTTTTAAATGCAGATTTTGACGCGTGCTTTTGTTCTTTGAAGTCACTCGGCACTGGACCCACTCTAGAGTTCGTTATAAATGGCGTTGATCTCGCGCTCACCGCACCGCTGCGCTGCGTGCGTCTCGAATCTAAACCACGGTTGCCACTTTAAGCCGCTGACTCCAGACCTCGATAATAATATCCTGACTGCCCACCGGAGCCCCAGAAATCAAGCTTGCTATGGACGCTAGCGCTGTAACGGCTGCTCGGCGAGACCTGTCGGTCACACAGAGCCGCGCACCCGTCGTGCTCGGACCAGCGCTAATTGGTTGACTAATTGAGCTCTGCGTGCGGCTGCCCTCCGTTCTCGGTAATAAACATGTGTTTCAGCCGGTGGAAGATTTCTCAAACATTTCATATTCTACCCCGTATTCTTGATTCTTAATGTTCAGACATAGGCTATTCATATACATCTTATTTAAATATCTAACCGTTGAAAAGACTTTTACAGCCTGTTGGGTGTTCTCTACTTGTTTAGACCTATTAATTTACTGGTCAGCTCTAATGCACCAAAATAAACCTTATCAACAGCAAATCCATCCAGAACAGCGTTTTTTTTTTAAAGTGTCTCCAGTCTATCAGCCAGATGTTCTCAGAAACCCTCTATTAAGAAAGTTCCTAAAATGTTATTATATTAAATGTTCCTATAATGTTCAACTCCTGTTGATTTCTTTGAAAATTCTGCATGTTTTAAAGATATTTTTCTTCACAGACCCCCTGGAGAAGTTTAAGAGACCTTCTGGTTGAAAACTCTGGATCCAGACAGAAACATTAAGCCTATGATTTTCTTTAGAAGAGCTGATATGTCTGTTCTTTTATTCTCATTTTTTTTATCTCTCACACACTGGTGCTATGTTTACAAGACAGTAACATCAAAAATGAGGTCATATGTGACCCTGGACCACAAAATAATAGGGTAAATTTTTTTAAATGAAGATTTATACAACATCTGAAAGCTGAATAAATAAGTGGTTTGTTAGGACAGGACAATATTTGGCCGAGAACTACAACTATTTGAATAAGAAATATATTTAAAAAAATCAAAATACTGAGAAAATCGCCTTTAAAGTTGCCCAAATGAAGTTCTTAGCAATGCATATTATTGATCAAAAATTAAGTTTTGATACAGTATATTTACAGTACTAAATATCTTAATGGAACGTGATCTTTACTTAATGATTTTTGGCATAAAAGAAAAATCAATAATTCTGACCCTTACAATGTATTTTTTGACATTGCTACAAATATACCCGTGCTACTTAAGACTGGTTTTGTGGTCCAGGGTCACATATTAATATCTCTGTTGTTTCTTCTATACAGCAATATATGTATAACTTTTCTTAATTGATGTAAGTAGAAAAAAATTGACAAAATTCATGTCTACATTAATTATAACTGAAAATTCTTTAAGCTATGCAAGCTTTGAAAGTGCAGCCTCAGAATAATACAAATTAGAGACCCAAACACACACACAGTCTCTGTCTCTCTTCACTTCTCACCTGTCTCTATCTTTCTCTTTCAGCGCTTTCTTTCTCTTCTTGGCTTCCCTTATTCTCTCTTCTGTGGTTTGGCATCTTTCCACAGAAGAGGATTCAGGAAGTTTGGCTGGCGGTGAAACCATTTCATATGCCTGTTTTACAGGGAAAGCATTATTTGTCTTTGTGTGAGAAACAGTCACCTTCATCTCTACACAAAATCCTCTGTCTACAGCCGACCCTGACCTCTCTGTCACCCATGTGATTCACCAGGTGCTTTACTGCTTGAGTGGAGGAATCTAACCTGCGCTCAAATGTTAAGGAGTGGATATTTCTATCAATATTTCTATGGTTAGACATTTTTACCATCTTCACAATGTAACTTGTCCTGTACCATTTGTAATATGAAAATTAATGACATTGACTTAAGGAGAGATGTGTTTTACGTGACTGGACTTTGGTTTGCAATGACCAAAATGAGAGAAAAAATTCAATCATTTACTATGATGGACTGTATCTAGGAACCAGAGTATCTAGAGCTCAGCTTAGAAACAGCTTAGCAACCATCCCACAAGTTTTGAACAAGCTAGAACCATCTATGCTTTTTTCACAATTATTGTAGTTCAAATACTGGAGCATAGTGCTAGCAACAGCAAGGTCATGCATGGGTTCAGTTCTCATAGAATGCATGAACTGATTAAATGTATACCATGCAATGTACTGTAAGTCATTTGGAGTAAAAGTGTCTGCCAAATGCATTCATGCAAACACATACAAACTTCTCCAATAAAGGACAAGGGGGAATATCAAGAATGCAATTACATTTTCAGTTCACACAGATAGAAACAAACAAAATAAGGCTCTAATTTATGTTTCAGTGATGACTGCAATTATAATCAAACCATGAATGACATACACTACCATTCAAAAGTCAGCGGCCAGTAAGGTTTTTTTTTTTCTTTTAGAAATAATACTTTTGTTCAGCAAGGATGCATTAAATTGATTGAAAATTAAGACATTTATAGTATAATGTTCAAAAAAAAATGAATGCAAATAATTGCTGTTCTTTTGAAAATTCAATTGATTAAAATAAAGCTTCACAAAAATATTTATAAGCTGCACAACTGTTTTCAACACTGATAATAATAAATATTTCTTGAACAAATCAGCATGTTAGAATGATTTCTGAAGAATATGTGACACTGAGAAAAACAGGAATGAAAGACATTTTAAAATATATTCAAATAGAATGCAATCAAGTTCAACAATCAAATGCAACAAGGTCCTTTGAAAAGTGCTGTTGAGAGAAAAGTATTGCTGTATTGACATTACAAGAGAAAATTGCTTTTGGATGCTGTCTTTTCCTTGACACCATACATCAGTTCTTCACTCTGACCTGTGGAGATGATAAAGCAGAAAAAGAACTCTGAAGAACTGAGTGGATGTTAATCATGAATACTATAACACATTGATTTTACACTATGCACTGTCATCACAAACACTCAAATCAACATCATCTCATTTCAGGACTTCTGTCTGTTTGAAATATTTGATTTCTGAAAAGTCCTTTTATTAGGTGTGAATGTCCATTAGTCTAGTAAAGAAAGAAAGCAGGGCTTAAAATTTCACTACATTGATTTTCACCTAAAAAAAAAAGCAGGTTTTAGACATTGATGGGCTTTTTTCTTTAGTTGCTAGCAGTCAGGTACACTGAGGGAGGCTAATTACCTCCATAACAATAGGAGGTATTCAAGATTCAAAGTAAAGACAATGACCTGAACCTCATCTTCCAGTCTAACCATATACTGTAGAGCGAGATGAGAGATACCACAATTCAACCATCTGCCCAATCGGATCAGAGCAATCAGCTTCCTAAACCACTCGCTCTATTCGGCTGAGGCCCATTTCGTACCTTTTAACCTCTCCTTGCTCCCCAGGCTTGGCTTTTAGTATGACAGACAAAGTGTGTAGGGAGTATCTAATGGAATGGACCCAGCGGGGTGCAGGCTGCTTTTGGGACTGAGCCGGGGCCTAATGTCAGGTGAACAGGAATATGCAGTAAGGTAAAGTGCTAATATGCCGATTTCTTAGCAACTTCTTTCTCTGTCTTACACTCCTTTTCTTCCTTTTCTACTCTACCATCTTCATTCCTTCCTTCTATCTGCTCGCTCTCTCTATGTATCATTCAAAAGTTTGGGGACAGTAAGATGTCTTAATGTTTTTGTCTCTTCTGCTCACTAAGGCTGCATTTGATCAAAATGTAGTAAAAACAGTAATATTGTGAAATATTATTACAATTTAAAAGAACTTATCTATTTTAATATATTTTAACATGTAATTTATTAATGTGATGCAAAGCTGAATTTTTAGCATCATTACTCCAGTCTTCAGTGTCCTTCAGAAATCATTCTAATATGGTGATTTGTTGCTCAAGAAACATTTCTTATTATTATTATTAATGTTGAAAACAGTTGTACTGCTTAATATTTTTGTGGGAACTCAACTGTGATGTTTTTTTTGTTTTTTTTTTGATGAATACTAAGTTCCAAAATGTATTTAAAACATTAAAAAAATTAACAAATATCTACACTGTCACTTTTGATCAATTTAATGTCATAAGTATTAATTTATTTCCAAATAAAGAATCTATTTTGAATAATACAAATTAAAATTTGCTTATCATCATTTAAAAGGAAAATGTTGAGATTTCAAGCATTTTCAAGCAATCAAGTGTAGTTCAGCACTACATGTTAAAGCCTACTTTCATTATGCACTTTTTATTCCTTCATATCATTGTTTTCAGAAGCTGAATCTTGAATTAAATTCTAAAGCGATGTTTTTTGTCCCATGAAGTCTTTTTGCAGACTATCATAGTGCATAGCCGTTACCTGAGAAGTGCTAAATGAACTATTCCTCTTTCCAATTTTTATTCTCAGCATGACTAAAATGATAACCATCTAAAACTAGGAGGATGGGACCTTTGTTAACAAAATGTACTTAATGGCTATTGTGGAATCATATTTCAATGGCTGAAGTGATTGGCCTGATATTAGAAACCATTTTATTACATGAATGTTTATAGTAGTGATGTTAATTTGTAATTCAGAAAGCTCCTTCATAATACTCTGTAATCTGTAATGCAGTAACAGTGCCCCCTTTTGAGTGGAGAGGCCCTTGATCTGTAACTTTAAAATAGACCATGAGTCTATGGGTGAGTGTGAGTGTGAGTGTGAGTGTGTGTGTGTGCTCCTATAGTTTCTGTAAGGCTTTTTATGAATATCAACCAGTGAGGAATGCTTAAACCAGCTCAATTTTCTTTCACCATTTACTGCTACATTCAAAATCATTAAAAAATGGAGTGGGTTACATTTAGAAAAGCAAATTGGTATGCTGATAACATTATTTTAAGTGAAATGCAATAAAAGTCTTCATTTACAATGCTAAATCATATCTTGTACAGTAAAGTGCACAGCTACATTGCAAAACTTGAAAGTCTACTTTCTTGCAAACTATTGTGTTTACCAAACCAGCTGAGCGGACAGTGATGCTAACCATTGGCACTAACAAATAAAAACATCTCTCATATACCTGGGATATGTCACTAGTCAAAGCATCCCAGAATTCCTAGGATCTTGGGAGCCTGCCAGAAGATGTCAATCATCTGTAAACCAATCCAACATGAGAGTAGGAGGTTTCCAGGGATCATGTTCTGGTTGGTTTAGGATCTACGGATCTGCACAGCACCAAGCGGCCTTCAGCGATTACTGAAGTCAAACATCAACCATCTCACGTTAACCTGCCTCTGATGAAACCGATAAAACCTTTCAGGGAGGCAATAATGAGAAAATGCAACCAAGAGAGCCACTGTTTTACAATTCCACCTGTGTTGATAGGTCTTTCAAATTTCTCACAATGTGTATTTGTTTTTAAAAACCCTCAAACTGTAATGAAATGTAATGGCTTTGAACATGTCTTCAACAAACTGTAATACTCCATGAATCACAATCACCGGTTACCTGATTGAAGTCTCTTGAGTCGATGTGTATCTGATGCGATATGATGTACCTCAGGGAGGGTACTTGAAGAGAGAAGAGTGTCTCACAGATCAGAGATATCACTGATCCCATAATAATCCCATGATAGTCCTACTGTGAGACAGCACTTAATCATCCTGTTTGTAATGTGATATGGATTAGGCCATTAGCTACCAGCATGGCCACTAGACTGACACGCCATAGGCACTAATACAAGCCTAACAGCCAGCCACTGACACAAAACTGGGCTCAGTCAAACCACCTTTCTCAGTACTGTAAATCACTGTTAACATGCCTCTCTAAAAACACATTACATTACATTACATTACATTTAGTTATTTAGCAGACGCTTTTATCCAAAGCGACTTACAAAAGAGGACAATAGAAGCAATCAAAATCAACAAAAGAGCAACAACATGCAAGCATATGACAAGTCTCGGTTAGCCTAACGCAGTACACATAGCAAGGTTTTTTTTTTTTTTTTTTTTTTTTTTTTTCTCAAGGAAAACAAGTAGATAGAATAGAAAAAAGAAAGCTAGTGTTAGTTTTTAAAGAAAAAGTAGCAGTTAGAGAATAAATATGTAGTTGATAGAGGGTCAAGGGTGTGTGTGTTTTTTTTTTTTTTTTTTTTTTTTTTTTTAAAAAGACAGATAGATAAAATAGAATTAGAATAGAGAGTGATAGAGTTACAGGGTCAAATAAAGAAAAAAAACACTCTCCATATGTTAATACAGATTAGGTAAATGAAAGTACTCAAACTGGTGATCAACGATAGAGGTGAGATCAAATACTGCTGATTACGGTATATAAAGTACCATTTTATAGTTTGGAAGTCACTTATGTTCGCCAAGGCTGCATTTATTTGATCAGAAATGCAGTAAAAACAGTACTATTGTGTAACAGATGGTTTTCTGTTTTAATATCCCTAGTAAAAAAGTAATATATTTAAAATACATTTATTTCATTCATAGTTCAAATCTATTAACATATTTACTGGCATATCGCTTGAGACTTACTGATATAAAAGTTATAATTCAACTTTATTTTTATTAGTACTACTTGTGCACAATCCACATTTCTTAATATTAAGCCTAAAATTTGTTTTAATGTCACTGTTACTAAGGATTGTATGATCTTTGAATAATATCAGTCTTTACATGCAAGATATTTAAAGTGTACCTAAAGTATACTTGCAATAGTTCCACTTTAGCACAATCAAATATACTTCAGTATATCTTTAGTTCAGAACTACGTCAGCACAATTAAAGTGCATTAAGTACAAAATTAGATGTTCCAGTTTAGCAGACTTTAAGTATACCAGTTTAGTATACCAAAAGTACAACTGCAGGGTATTTTTATTAAGTACATAATTATGTAAATGCATTTGTAGTATACTTAGCATGAAATAAATGCATTTCAAATACATTGTAGTATATTTATTTTTCAGTAGGGATATTTTTGAATATAATACGTTTTGAAATGTAATTTATTCCTGTGATGGCAAAGCAGAATTTTCACCAGTCTTCAGTATCACATGATCCTTCAGAAATCATTCTAATATGCTGATTTTGGTGCATCATAAATGTTAATAACAGTTGGGCTGCTTACATTTAAACAACATTACAAAAAAGTGATACATTTTTTGTGATGCATTGCATAGAATGTTCAAAAGAAGCATTATTTTGTAACATTATAAGTGTCTTTACTGCCACTTTTGATCTATTTAATGCACGCTTGCTGAATAATGTTCATTTCTTTAAAAACAATCGTACTAGTCCTGAGCTTTTGAACGGTAGTGTAAATAATACAATTTACTCACAGTGAATGAGCCGTACACAACAATTCTGTTGTGTAATTAAATTATTACTTGGTTTTTTAACACAATATTATCTCAAAAATTCACTAAAAATGCAATTATCCATTGATGTGACGGTTAACAAATGATAACAATTTAATAATACTTTTAATTCAAATATTATTTCATTTAAAAATTTCTACCAAATCTAATCAAATGGGTGATAATCTCAAAATGGCCAAAAAACGTCCAATTAATGAACCAAAATATCAGACCATCATTATTACTGATACTTTTCCTGTATGTGCATTGTCCATGAATCTACACACTCCGGATATCCAAAAACAAGTTTGTGTGTGCATATCAGTGACTCCCTGCAATAAAAGCCTTTAATTCAACCTGTACTGTTCCTTTAATTCACTATACCTTCACACTGGCATGAGTGTCCTTTTCTTCCTGTCTGTCACACAGCCAAAGGGCAACTTTCATTACAGATCAGGTGACTGAGTAAAGCATCATCATGTATGATCTCTGCAGCAGAGGAACCCATGAGATGACCCTGCACACACAAACACACTAAACTCAATAACACACGACTCGTATGTTTTTCCCCTGCACATATAGAGGAAAAATCACAATATAATAGAAGTATACTGGTTTCCACAGAAATCTTCCCATGTTTGTGGAAATGCATTCTTCTGCTCACCTTTAAACACCTGACCCACAGCTGTATTCACTGGACTGATACAAAAGCCTCCCTCAGGTTCTTCAGAATCGCTCTTATTATGTGATACAGTTAGATCAGAGAGACCTCTGCGAGAAAAGGAGAGTTTGTATCCTAATGACTTTGCCCTGTGATGACCTCTGGCAGCGGAGCTCAAATACATAAATTCTGCATATTGTGTTGATGAATTGAGTTTGTCTTTGAAGAGCAAACCCGATCGATAGTGGTCATTCGCACCATGGTCTGAATGGCGCTCAAGGCTACGTTCCCACTCCAAATGAGAACAAGAAGTTGATAGGGTCAATACGCACACATGTTTCTTTATGTATGTGGTGTTAGATATGTGTGTGTCGGTGTGAGACTGTACTTCTTTTCACTTAAAGAGGCACCTCAGCCTTGTGCAATCTTCGCTCTTTTGATTCGAGAGCAAGATATTGCCGAACAAAGAACTGTCACCCATTTTCTCTATTAGAAACTTGCAGTGAAAACAAGTCTTTGACTGAGAAGACATCCTTCAAACCAAAAACAAACGGCAGAATTTGCAAGGTTAACAGACCTGGGTGAGGAAAAGAGCCGCTTCAGACCGAAAGCCCAATTTACTTGGATTGTGCTCATGGCTGTCTCTTTTTCTGAAAGGAGCGCATGCACCAGTTTGCCTTCAAGGCGATGACACTAACAATAAGCTCTGGGACTGTAAACAAAAATTGGACGTACCAAAAGGGTCACAGCCTAAGGAAAAGTAACAGAGTCTTAATTGTCCCAGTAAACAGGAATACGTTATTCTATTTTGCGAGTCAAAACACACACACACACACACACACACACACACACACACACACACACACACACACACACACACACACACAGCATCAGACAGTCATGTGGGATGTTCAAGGAGCTCTGAGTGCTATCCTGTTCACACTTTCTCAGATGGGACCCCGAGCACCTGGTAATTAAAATTGCTAATCATGCACAATTACCCATCCAAGCTCCCCACTCCGAAAGTGGCCTCTCACACTCTCTGGAAGTGTGGGGTAAAGGGGGAAGAATGTTAGTCATCTTTTGATTAGCGTTCTGTGGCAGGAGCACCTCTCACCGCAGTTTTGTCTCGCGGAGCAGCCACCGCAAAGTCGTCGACAAAAGAGAGAAGAACATCTGCTAGAGTTTGTCCGATGTTGCCAAGACCACCAGGCCAGGTGCAGATTTTACTGAGAGAGCTCGTTCCAGGGGAAAGAAGCACATGGCGGCACCCTTGCAGGGCAAACATCCCGACGTCGTCACCTGTTTCTTTGTGTGTCACCAGCTGAGCGTGCAGGATCCACAGCTGCCTCCAACCCAAATCCCCTTCTTGTGTTTGTTTTGCTTCCAAAACGAATCACCTGTTTTAAGTTGGTCACCTCAGGGCCTGTTTGTAATGGAAACCATTATTTGAACACAAAACATATAAGCAAACATCACTTCTGCTCATCACACTGTAGTTAATGAAATCCGGAAATATATTTTAGTGGGGGGAAAATAGTAAATAAAATTATCTAATTATTTGATGGGTTTTAAAGGTAATTTACAGTAATTTTCAGGGTGCACATGTCTCATTGTTTGCATTAAATACATTTTTTTTTTTTTTAATTAAAATGAGTCATTTGGGATAAATAATGACAGTACTTATATCTTTTTTTTAATATATACAGTGCTGGGTAGTAACTGAATACATGTAATCTTGATTTTAAAAAGTACTTGTAATTGGATTATATTACATTTTAAAATGCTTATAATCAGATTACAGTTACTTTTTATGGATTACATAATTATTTATTGTTCATAAAATGGCAGTAAATTATTCATAATTTATTGATTCGCCCGAATTCTTACATTTTCTCTTTTAATGTTTCATTTCCACAAATCCTGTGTCATGTAAATGTCATGTAAATAATTTTGTAATAATCCATGCTTCTAAATTGGGTGGTGGTGGGGGGGGGGTAGGTAGATAAAAAAAACAAGCAATCTAAAAGTAATAGAAAAAGGAAAAAGCAGTCTGAATATATTACCTAAAATGAGTAAACTTGATCACGTTACTAACTACAATTTTCATCATGTAATCTGTAATCAGTAACGGACTACAATTTGTAGTAATCTATCCAGCGTTACAATATAGGCTACAGCATCTGTTTTGCACATATGAGTTTTGTGGTTAAGCCTTTATGAATTTATGTTCATATAACAAATGTATACACAAAAATATTTAAAACTAATCTTTACACACACACACAAAGATGGACACAGCCTACATCTGACGACATTAATGTAAAAATAAATGTATAGTTTAAAGACCCCTAAACCTTCGTTCTGACTTTCTTTTGAGGTGGTTCAAGCTATAATTAGGGAGGTCAGAGCCCTCCAAAATGCATCCTGGTCAGGGGCAGTCCACGGAGTAATTAGCAGGCTAGCTGGGGAGGGCTGCGGAAAACAATAGCCCCTGCTGTTTGCTCAAGTTCGAGCCCGTTGAACTGACTTAATTGGCCGTGTAATAATGTCGACCTGAGGAGGGCTTGCGTGAAAGGGCTGTCCCGGTTCCCACAAACCCCGGGGCCAGCGCCAATCTAGCCCCGTGCTGAAAGACTGACGGGAAGAAAAGCGACACCGTACAAAGCCTCGCTCGCTCGGGCTGGTGAAGGATTTAGCCGTCTAATTAGGTGCGCCCTGTTTCCATAGCCACACACGGCCCAGCAGGCCTGCTGCGAGCGGACCACGCGGATCACCGTGGGTAGTCAAACTCAGACCGGTCGCTGATTAGGGTATTGTTCCCGTGTTTATCATCGGGGATGTTAATTACTTCGACGAATGATCGTTATTAATGAATTTCAATTGGACGTTGTTTCGCTCATATTAGGCTTAAATGCCTAAAATCGAAGGTGTAAGCCCTTAGTTCTGTCAGTAATTAGAGGACTGGTTTATATGTTCACAACAAACACAAATAGGTCAGTTAATTTTGGTGAACCAAGCTGAATCGCAGGATAAAATTACATGAAGATTTTGTATTTAATTTCATGTTTCATTATTGTTACTGTGAATGTGTCCACCTTCATCTGCTCTCATTGATAACTCAGAAACACTTCATTTAGACGTGATGATGGCTGGACGATAAATGATAAAAAAAAGATAAAGCCCAGATTACTTTGTAAATAAATTAATTGAATTTCATTATCTGAAATTATGACATCAGTTTCAACAGCTTGTCCCTATGTGCTTGCATTATGATAGTGCCAAGCAATATAGTGAGTAATCAGCATTTCTTTTCTTTGTTAAAATAATCACTTTACAAAGAAATCACAACAAACAAAGGTTTCTCGTCTTTCTGTTCATATCTGGCACATTGCATGTCTCTCAGGCTGGAGTGGTTGTCAGGAGCAGAGCGTCCTCCACTGGCAATGCCGAACACATGTTTTGACCGAAAGAGAAACCCGCCTGTTCAATCGTTTTTACAGATCAATAACAGGTAATTATGCGTTATATAATTTAGACTGTAGCTCATGTAGGCTTATGTCTCTCACAGGTGCATATACATTCAGAACACTGTCAACACAGATTGTTATTGACAAAACCAGCAGCTTTAAATAAGGCCATCTGTCAAAAATAAATCTATTTTATTAGGACTTTGAAAGAGTAAGCAATCAGTCATAATTTGAAAATATCATAGAGTGTCTGTGTCAATTAAAAGAGCAAGAACAACCTGTTTAGCACAGAGGCTTGTTCTTTTTATTTGTAGTATTCCTCCAGCTGGATTTCATTTTCTATATTGGTCTTTAAAAACACACGTTTTGGCCCTTTAATATGATGCATATAATAAAGCATATTCCTCTTTTGACATTCAATCTTCTAAAGTCTGCTTATGCAAATAGTGGCTTTCAAATCAAGATGGCTTTCAACTTGATCCATCCTTGCTTTTGAAAGTGATGTCTGTAATCCTCTGATATAATTTATTGCAATACATGCATGTCTTTTTTCATCAGAGGAGAACCTCACGGACACTCTTTAGAGACTCACCAAATGAAGGTGTATTCATCGTAGACAAAATAAGGTCTTTGATAAAGCAGTGATAAACCGGCCTCTGGTTTAAAAAAACACTTTTGCATGTTCATGTATTTTTCAGTTGAGATGACCAAGTCCAGTTTTAACTGCTGTATTCTATGATTACAGCAGTCTCTAGAACGACAGTCTGAATTTATCAATAGAAAATATTATATGTTAAAAAGTCTTTATATATAAGTATATCTTTATAACTTTTATAAATCCCAAAGTTTATAGACCTAGTTTATAGGACATTTTGTTGACCACTAATATAACACCTCATAAATAGGTTACTATGTAAATATGTACATTTGGATAGGCCAGCAGTGGATTTGTTTTAATGGTATTATGTGCAATATTAAAAAAAAAAATAAATAAATAAAATAAAATAAAATTACTTATAGCACCTTCAACATTATCAAGTGTTAATATAGATTGCAGCGCTGTGGTTCATGCCATGATTTGTCTGCTTTAAGAGCATAAGTATCAGTGAGCTTGTTCAGCATCTCCGTCAGCGCACTTCAAAACTAACGAGAGAAATCTAGGAATGCTATCAAATGGAATTTCAGAGCAATTTGTTCTTTTATAATAAGAGGTTAAGAGGGGACCGTTTGACGACTCACTTGCCCTTTATCTAATTTTTTCTCGCTCCTTCGCTTTGCTCTCTGCTGCATTCATTGCTCAAGGTCAGTGCTGGAGGCAACTGTGAGGTTACGACTGTGACGGCAAGGTCAGAATCTTTACTGTTGTTTGACACGCTTTCTGCCGTGGAAATGTAGAGGTGAAGATGGGGCGAGTGCAATGAGCCTACTGCATGTAACCTGACATTTTTAAATAGGTAAGAAGAATACTTTCACACTCCTTGACTTACTTTGCATTCAAAGCATTCTTAACTAATGGCCTTATTCTGTACTATACGTATATGATATATACATACATACATACTTACAGTGAGTGTGTGTGTGTGTGTGTGTGTATATATATATATATATATATATATATATATATATGATGTTGTCTTCAGAAGGGGGATTGTAAATCCTAAAAAAAAGAGCTTTGTTTAAAATCCACTGACCAATAAATTGGATGAAGGGTTTTGCAAATTGTAAACCTTTACCAAAATTCCCTACCAGGAGCCACAGTGGTCCTCACTTAAATCAAAACAGAAGTGTCATCACATCATAGACATCCAACTCAAATCAAGTAAGAGGTCTTCAGCAGCACCTCAATGTGTTCTGGACTGTTGAAAGACATTTTAAATCAATAATGAACAAAACCATCTAGTGCTGCCAGAGAGAGAGAGCAAAAAGTTAAATGACTCATAAATAATCTTAGCAAATAACACCAATTTCAGATCTAATAGAGCGATTTCACAAGTCCATGAGCATGGCCACACACACACACATTTACACACATCTGAGAACACATAAATGTACACTCCATTAAACATTTTAAATGAAGACTTAGTCAGAGGATTACAACTTTGAGACACCTCCAGCAGTGTCTGTGGGCCACAGTCTTTATTTATCCTGATTGATTTTAATTTAATCAAATGGTCAGTTATGATATTTTGTCACTTACCTGTTGAGTGTTGACTAGACTATATATCAGCATGATATACGACAATATTATTATAACCTGGTTTTCAGCAACGCTTGGCAAAATAATTACATTCTTATGTGGGTCTATTTAAGCAATATCACACGGCTCTTCAGTCGCAGACACAAGGGCACAGGTAACCGTTTCCAATTTTAATATTCAGTACTGCAACATGATAACCTTCATACAACTAATTAATAAAGTATAGGCTATATTCTTCTCCGCCAATGAAAATAGTTTGCTGAAACCGAAGGCCATGTTATTATGCATAGTGTAAAAACCGGCATGGAATAGATCTGTGAGTGGAGCGGAGCAACAGGTATCCCGCTCAAAGCGTTCTGCAATCACTCTGCTCCTTGTGTTCCACTGCGGGTTTTATCCTTACATTCTTACGTTTACTGTAAGTTTGCGACAGAAAACGTAGACGCTTGAACTTTTTTTTCAATATGACTTAAATTCATTCATTATGACTTCAAAGTGGTATAGGATACTTCAAATCCTGTTAAGATACACCTGTATATTTATCCAAATCCACAAGTAAGCCGTGACATTTTGCATTTCGGAATATAATCGCGCTATGTCAAGTTTATGATGAATGAAGGTTCTCTGTATCATATTATAGACCTCTTAGTTGATTAAAAAATCCTTTTTAAAAATCAATTGGATTTATTCTGACTAATTCAGTTATCTATTATTTATTTATTTTAAATGTGAAAGATTAGGCCTAAATGTTTGGAAGTGGAAGCATATATCTCCAAATTGCACAGTAAAAATTGATTATTTCTAAACTATATATATATATATATATATATATATATATATTCACACACACACACACACACACACACACACATATATATAGGCCTAAATTCTTACATTTAATTAATAATAATTATCAGTAAGGAGCTGGTTGTATTTAGAGTTTAGAGCAGGGGTGTCAAACTCATTTTAGGTTGAGGGACGGATCGGAGAAAATGTCCCCTTGTGCAAGCCGAATTACCTTTTGTTAAACTCTAGTTTGCTCACAATTACATTAATATTAACGATACAAACTACAATATAATTTACAAAAAATCAAGAAAACTTTTTTCAAAGATGATGCTAGGTTATTTTAGGGGTGTGCAATATTGACACAAAATGTCAATTATTATTATTTTTTTTTTGATAGTGATAATTACCATATTTTGCAGTGTGTTTTTGAGATAGCACCTTGGTTGGTTTATGGCTGTCGTGGATAAATAAATGACACTAAAGCCGCCAGTAGGTGGCAGTAAGTCCCCTTCTTAAAGAGTGATCCATTGACTCATTCATTCAAAAGATTTATTTAAAAAGGCTGATTCGTTTAGAAACGAAGCTAGTGATTCCCTGCATTCCATTCGGGAGGGCTCATCCCTATGCCCTAATCCCTTCAAAGGGTTTACCCTCCGGAGTGAGAGCTTCGAAGGGTTGAAGGGTGTAGGGGACCAAACAACTGTTTCTTGAAGTGCCCATCATCCCGTGCCCACACAGAGGCTGCATCCCAATGTGCCTACTTATACTACACCCTTAAAGTATGTACTCTTTTGGTGAAGAAAAAGTACACACTTTTGAGTGTGTAGTAGAAGAGTAGGCAAGCTTTAGGACATACTATCACGTCACACAACTGCATCTTTAACTGACCACTCTGTCGCACCTGTTACACGCACCCTGTCACTGTAAACTGGCCTGTCAATCATATTTTCACAATTAACATCCTCCACATTTAATTTAATTTAACTTCCTAATCCTACCGTATTGGAGAGAAAAGAAGTAGCTCGTTCATCTGCCAGTCGCGGGTCTTACATGCGAGAACTCTGCTCATATCTTCTGCAGAGCCATCATTTAAAAGTTAACAACCAAACGGATGTTTATAAAAGTTCACATTGCTGTAGCAGATGAAATACAACACAGATACCATTAAATCAATATTTTTTACCAAGTTAAATGTTGATTATTAGTAACTCAAACCCCTTTTTCTTAACCTCTCTACCTAACCGTCGGTCGCGCACATCACCGTTTGTAGTTCTGGACTGAATCCTTCGCCAAAGCGCAATGGATTGTGGGCAATTTTAGCCATTAGAGTGTATACGGATCCACACTTCAAAAATCGACCTCAAAAAGTAGACCATCCGGGGACTTTTGGCATACTCTTTTCAACATACTATGCTTTGGAACACACTTATTCTAATCTCAAATACTATTTAGGATGGATAGTATGAACATTGGGACGCAGGGTCTGTCATCATGCAAAGCATCTGTGCAAAGGATCATGGGGGCCCGAAGTGTCCATCAGTTGTAACCTTAGAAATCCTTCATTCCGAAGGGCCCTTTGAAGTGGCCAGTTTTGAGCACTTCGGTTTGGAACGACACGTCAGTATGGCGGCCATGATTGTTTTCACTCTGAAGTGCCCTTCGGAGGGCGATATATCCCGTTTGGAACGCACCGATTGTCTTTATGAGTGGGCCACTGAATCATTGACTCAAATGATTTGTTCAAAAACACAGATTCAATCAGTAACAAAATACACACGGCTGCTCAGAGACGCACAATTGGTCTTACACAGACAGACAGAGATAAACAGACAGCATTGTGACCAGGGCTGGACTGGTAATCTGGCATACCGGGCAAATGCCCGGTGGGCCGACGCACTTGGGGGCCGGTCGATATAATATGATTTTTTTTTTTTTTTTTTTTTTTTTAATTGGCCAACAACCGG
>JAFVLL020030497.1:0-63661 GCA_021397915.2 Tor tambroides | reverse complement strand
TTTTTTTAGAAAATGACCAATCGTTTCGCTAGATAAGACCTGGGATCATTTAGAGCCGTTTGAAGCTGCACTGAAACTGCATTTTGGAAGCTCAAATCCAAGTCCACTATATGGAGAGAAATCCTTAAAAAACAATTTCTTTACGACTGAAGAAAGACAGACATGAACATCTTGGATGATAAGGGGGTGAGTGCATTATCTGTAAATTTTTGTTCTGGAAGTGAACTACTCCTTTAAGGTATTGCATTTGTGACCCTGGAGCACAAAATCAGTCTTAAGGGTCAATCTTTCAAAATTGAGATTTATACATCATCTGAAAGCTGAATAAATAATATTTTCATTGATGTATGGTTTGTTAGGATAGGACATGTTATGATTTGGCTGAGATACAACTATTTGAAAATCTGGAATCTGAGGGTGCAAAAAAATCTAAATATTGAGAAAATCACCTTTAAAGTTGTTCAAATGAAGTTCTTAGCAATGCATATTACTAATCAAAAATTGAGTTTTAATATATTTACGGTAGGAAATTTACAAAATATCTTCATGGAAAATAATCTTTACTTAATATCCTGATGATTTTTGGCATAAAAGAAAAATGGATAATTTTGACACAATACAGTGTATTTTTAGCTATTGCTACAAATATACCTGTGATACTTAAGACTGCTTTTGTGCTCCAGGGTCACATATGGAAAAAAATTAGATTCCAGTTGGTAAATAAATTGGATAACTTTGATAAGATTTGGTGTCCTCTTCTCTTATACCTTGATAATGCAGGCTGAGTAATCACTATTAGTGTGGCATGATTTATTAGGGGGTTTTTTGTTGTTGTTGTTGTGCTTGTATGTTCAGTTTGTGTGTTATTTTCTCTATTTTTTTATAACTGAAATCATGGTATGTAACAATAACTATTGGATTGTTTCATTGAATACCTTAATAAAAAGACTTAATCACAAGAAGGAGTTTTTCTTGGACCATTCCTGTTTAGGCCTCTAGTGACCGTCTTCATTTAGACATCAGTCCCAGACTTGGCTAAATCATTCACTAATGTCTTGGCAGTCGTTCTTGGCTCTTTAGAAACCTCTCTCACTAGTTTTCTTTCCAAAGTTTTTGAAATCTTTCCCTTCCTGCCTCTGATCTCCTCAAACTTCTTGATAATATTTTCTCGTGGCAGTTCTTGACACTTGAAAACGCTTTGATGAACGTGTATATGCTTCTCATGCTTTGCAAGCATTAACATGTCTTTTTCTCAAGTCTAAACTCATTTCTATATTCTTTGCCATGCTGACAGTACTTATTATTTAACTAGCTGTTTTGCAAGATACTAATCCTCAGTTTAAAGTGCAATTACAGGATTAATTAAGTGAATTAGGCAAGATCACCAGTGGTTTGTTCTGTAGCCAATCAAACAGATCATTTATTAAGGGGGCTAATAATATTGACCTTTTTATTTTTTTTTTAATAATTCTTTTATTCCAGGCAAATTGAAATAAGGCTTTCTCAAGATGAAAAATATAATAAGAAATACTGTGTTAAAATTCCCCTTGCTCTGTTCAACATCACTTGAAAAAGAACAGAAATTTATTCATTACGGGGGTTAATAGTTTTGTCTTCAACTGTATATTCAAGTAGAAAACAGTTTTTTTGTTATTGTACTAATGTTTCATCAAACACTGTATTTTTTGATCAAATGCAGCCTTTGTTGAACATGAGACATCTATCAAAAATATAAAAAAATATGAATTATTTCAAACTTTTGACCAGCAGTGTGAACTAAAAACCACTGCCATTCCAGTTTGTTAAAAGTCATTGCTAAAAAAAATGTAGTGTATGCCACTTGATGACAGAAATATGGACGCCTTTACCTTCAATCTGTTTCTTTTTAAGGATCTCAAAAACCACAGATCGCAGCTCATCCACTGGCTGTCAAAAAAAAAACATGTCATGTCCTGTTACTGTAAGTGGAATTAGCTTATATAAAAATACTAATAAAAACAACATTTACTTTGTGAATATATATTTTTTAATTTACCATTTTAAAATGAAACATGATAACACAGTTGACAGTAGTCAACATTTGAAGTGAATCAAAAAAAGTTAATCAAAGTTGTCCTAAGACAAGAAAGGGTATAGTTTTGTTTTAGTATAACTTTGATGAAAGGTTTTGATCCACTTCAAATGTTGACTACTGTAATTAACCATCATAAAAAACAAAGTCTAATAACATCTCTTCTGAAGCTTCTCAGATTTCCAGACTAAAACGAAGCAAATCAAGGAAATAAAAACATATATGTGTGTGAGGGATAAAGAGAGACTGACCTCTCTCACTAAACGGATGGCCTCCTGAAACATGGGCAGCACCTCCAGGTTTCCTTCTCTTTCCATTAGTCTGGCCTGGCAGATCCAGTATTTAGCAAACTTCTGTGCCATCGGCACTCGAGACAGCACATCTCTGACCCGATCCACCGGGAAACCCTGTCAACAGCATCAGATCACTTTACATTTAATCATTTAGTCATTTAGCAGATGCTTTGATCTAAAGCAACTTACAAATGAGGACAACAGAAGCAATCAAAACCAACAAAAGAGCAATAATATACAAGTGCAAATGACAAGTCTCAGTTAGCCTAACGCAGTACATGTAGCAAGTTTTATATATATATATATATATATATATATCAGAGATGTTCACGAGTCTTTACCTTGGAGTCCAAGTCAAGTCTGAAGTCTTTAACCTGGAGTCTGAGTCAAGTCTCGAGTCTTTGGTCACGAGTCCGAGTCGAGTCTCAAGTCATTTAATGGCTCGCTAAAAAAATCCCATTCATAATCCTCATGTATTGAAATCTTCCCATTTACAGAGCTGTTTTATAGGCTATAGACAAAATATATGATCTATGATCTGCTTTTTTTTTTTTTTTAAAGAGGTATTAATATGTAAGGTTAATGTACATCCAGCCTGTTACTTGTTTTAATCCATTCCCATGTTCAAAACAGTTTTTCTGTAATCAAATTCTATAATAAGAGTCATATCTACCATGACACATAAGGAAATATGTGACACTGATATTACAAAACCATATTTTGCTGGTTTATGCTGGTCCTTTGCTGGTCTTAAGATGGTCGGACCAGCTTAGGACCAGCACATGAAAGGACCAGCATAAACCAGCAAAATACCAGTATAAACCAGCAAAGGACGAGCATAAACCAGCAAAAGACCAGCATAAACCAGCAAAGGACCAGCATAAACCAGCATCCCAGCTTCAAAACATACCTAACCAGCATATGCTGTTTTTTTCAGCAGGGTTATCAGGCAAACCAGTGGTTGTGTGGAGTATCTACAAAAGTTTGTAGGATTTATGTCAATCTGTAATCATTATTTCATGTATAAAGTAAAAATAAGCTATATTATAATAAAAAATAATCAACCCATTAGCTGGGTTAAATCAACCCATTATGATGGGTTAAATAAATAACCCAATTTGCTGGGTAAAATTAACTCCAAATGTGTTCTGTCCTATATATACCCAGCCCTTGGGTTAAAAACAACCCAAATTGGGTTGTTTTTAACCAAATGTTTTTAGAAGTGTGTTTAGGGTTTTCCTCCTGAAATCTAAACTATTTAAATATATTATAAGTGTAATCTACTAAAAATGTCTATAATAATCAAAACTTTCTCATCTTGAGCAGAAAACAAAGATAACCAGCAGTTTCAAAGTTTAAGTTCTGTCCTGGCCATCCAACAACAATTTTCCCAATTAATTACATGATTCTTTTGAAATGCTCTTAGCTTACAGATTATTAATGCTAAATGTAGATCAGAAACATCTGGGTTGAACAGTAAGAGTCATAGGTTATTGAGAAATAAATAGATAGTAAGAAAAATAACTAGATTTGCAGCATTGTTTCTGTTGTTGTTAAAATAACCGCGACATCCGCAGCTCTTAAACTTGGCGCCGGCGCGCATCTGGAGAGAGAAAAGCGCACAGACCTGAGGAGGGCTTGAATAAAGCGCGTTTGGCTTTAGATAAAAATACTAGAGGATATAGTGCTTAAAGATATTTGCCATAAACGACCCTGAGCGCTTGTTATGTGATCCGCTCCGCTGTTTTTAAGCGCTGCTCACTTTAAAATGGTGCTGCTGTTACGGCTCGCGGTCCGGATGCGGTCCGCTTTTTGAAAATCAGTTATATAAGTATTTAAGGATAAAAGACTCGAGTTGCTTTTAAAATATTCACGAGTCCTTTTCCTCGAGTCGAGTCAAGTCTGGAGTCATTTCAGGTCGAGTCTGAGTCAAGTCTGAAGTCTATAAAAATGCGACTCGAGTCCGAGTCACTAACTCGAGTGCCCATCTCTGATATATATATATATATGGGTAGTTGACAAATAGCCAGTAAAAATGTTTTTTTTTTTTTTTTTGCAAAAGACCATTTTTGAAAAAAATGCATATATTTATGTAAAGTCTGATCTTTGAGAAAATATAAAGGATCACTAACTTCGTCAATTCTTTCATTGTTTTTTTTTTAACATTTTTACTGAACTGTACCATAAATTTGTCCTATGGTGTGACATAGCAAAAATTAAGAAAAAACTCATTTTTATTTTCATTGTTAGACACTTATTTTCATATAGCGTTATTTATTTAAAACGAAATTATAATTAACATCATTTTTTCCCATGACTTGTTGGACAATTTCAAGACAAACTTTGACAACAAGATAAACTTTGCTGTCATCCGTTCAAAACTGCTGAAAATTATATAATTTTAAGTTGAATGATATTTGTATCTCCCCTATTGCAATACTCAACTATTTTATAAGATATTTTGAGATAAAAACAAATCTGTGGTTCTTTTATGTGTGTCACACCAAAGGACAGAAATGGTAGTTATTAAAGTATTTCTATTTAACTTTTAACATGTCAAAGGAGAAAGTTAGTTTAATTGTGATATAACGTGTTTTAAACAAAACTAAATAATTTTCATCCGCAAAATTCAGTCTCTTTCAATCAGTATATTACTATAACCTCAATTCTTTCAGTTTCAAAAATATAGTAATTACATGTTATGCTTATTTTCATGACACTTTATAACAGTTTTCTGTAAAAACATCAGAAAATAGTTTAATTCATGTAATTACTGCATTTAAGAACACTGAAAATGATCAAAAAAGATTATAAAGGAGTTAAACAAATCTCATTTAATTATTTAAAATGCACATCTTCATTATTTTCCATGATTATGTAGTTTAACATACATTTTTTAATTCAAAAATATAATCAATTTACAACAGTGAAAAGTGAAAATGCCATGTCACATCAACAACTCATATATATCTGTGTGTGTGTGTGTGTATGTATGTATATGTGTGTGTGTATATATATATATATATATATATTAGTGCTGTCAAACGATTAATCGCGATTAATCGCATCCCAAATAAAAGTTTTTGTTTACATAATATGTGTGTATACTGTGTATATTTATTATGTATATATAAATACAAACACATGCATGTATATATTTAAGAAAAACATGTTATATTTATATATTAAATATATTTTTATATAATATAAATTATATGAATATAAATATAAACTTTTAAATACATGTAAATATTTTAAAAATATATACTGTATGCGTGTGTCTTTATATATACAAAATAAATATACACAAAAGGAAAACAAGTAGATAGAATAGAAAAAAGAAAGCTAGTGTTAGTTTTTATTTTTAAGAAAAACTAGCAGTTAGAGAACGAATAGAGAGTGCTAGAGTTAAAGGGTCAGATAAAGATGGAAGAGATGTGTTTTCAGACACTTTCAGGTCATTCCACCAGAAGGGAACAGTAGAAGTAAAAGTCCATGAAATCGATTTTGTGTATTTTGGGGATGGCACAATAATGCGTCGTTCACTTGCAGAACGCAAGCTTCTAGAGGCACATAAGTCTGAAGTAATGAATTTAGGTAAAGGGGTGCAGAGCCAGAGGTAGTTTTGCAGGCAAACATTAATGCCTTGAATTTTATGCGAGCAGCTATAGGTAGATCAGAGGAAAGCATCATCCCATCTGACTCCTATACGTATTTGTTAAAAACGCTCTGTATAAATACAGGACTAAAATGCAACGTGCTGTACTGCTCAAAAAAAGCTTAAAGGGATAGTTCACCCAAAATGAAACATTTCTCATCATTTATTCAACCTCAGGTTGTTGCAAACCTGTATGCATTCATGTTTTCTGCTGAAAAGAAGATCTTTTGAATAATGTGGGTAATATCCAACATACTTGACATTGCCATCGCACTCAGCACTTTCTGTATTGTTTGCACATTATTCTTCTTGTAGATACTTGTTTATCTGAATATTATTGTGATTAAGTCTAAGGTATACTGTCCTGTACTACACAGGATTTTTTTTTTTAATCTCTGTTACAATCTTATCTCTTTTTGTTGTATACTTTACAAACAATTGCACAGTCTATGGAGCGCACCTCATTTACATTTCACTGCTTTTTGTATATTGTCTATACCTGTGTACGTGACAAATACAAATCTTGAATGCTATATAAGGGCCCATACACAGTTTGGTTACCCAGATTCTATCATAAGTTGTGAGGCTGGTGGAAAAGGGTTGTAAACATCATGGTCGAGTACGTGATTGATACTAAACTTCAGAATCCAGTTATTTCTAGTCTAGACAATGATCCCTGACTCAGTACTCAGAGGGCTATAAATTTGGCAATACAAAAACTGCTATACTCCAACCTTCTGCAGTCACAATTTCCATGATTTCCTAATCCTCTCTTCAATCCATCAATGAAGTATGAGCAAATTTGTTTTAAGAAAGTAAATAGGGTTATAGTGCGGTCAGGACTATTAATGCAGCTTAACAATTTTGCCAGCCGCATTTCATTTGGGTATATGTTTTATGAATGCCTAATTACGCTCTAATAAGGCATTTCTTTACAAAAAACACACAACTGTATTAAACTATATGTGACCCTGGAGCACAAAAGCAGTGTTAAGCAGCACAGGTATATTTGTAGCAATAGCCAAAAATACATTGTATGGGTCAAAATTACCCATTTTTCTGTTATGCCAAAAATCATTAGGATATTAAGATCATGTTCCATGAAGATATTTAGTAAATTTCCTACCGTAAATATATCAAAACTTTAAACAACTTTAAAGGTGATTTTCTCAATATTTAGATTTTTTTGCACCCTCAGATTCCAGATTTACAAATAGTTGTATCTCAGCCAAATATTGTCCTATCCTAACAAACCATACATCAACGAAAAGCTTATTTATTCAGTAGATGATGTCTAAATCTCAATTTAAATTGAACCCTTATTACTGGTTTTGTGGTCCAGGGTCACATTTAAAAATATATATTTTATGTGTATATTACCATGCTTTAAAATTAATGACAAAAGACATTACATGAAAAAAAAGGCTAATTTATGAAGCCTGATGTTAATCATTGCTCTTGTGTCATTTTGACCGATCAAAGCTGTTTCTTTGCTTTTAAAGGCCTTTTCCATGCCCTTTTTCTTTTTCAAGTATTTACATCTGTCTTCAATCGCTCCACTACTCAGCTGTAAATCAAAAGTACATTCACCTATGACCACACACACAATACAAAATAAACTCAACGAGACTATTCATGAACTGACTGATAATTTTTGCTCAAAAGCAAAACTGTGACACGCAGTCAGCCAGTCAGAGGATATTTGATTATTATCAGCTGTGCCCAGCGTGATTTCACTCTGACTGGTTTGAACAGAAACTCATATTTACATGGAAGAGCCTGGTGCATTATTGCATTGTCTCTGGTTACACACATTCATTTAATGACACATTTAAAATTAAGTCTGCACGATTCATCGAATGCGATAGTCATGCGCAGGGCTTGAAAACGGAAAAAAAAATTCAATCGGTTCACTCCGAGCAGAATCGATATTTTAATGTTTCTGTTCCTGCGTTCCTCGTGTATTATTATCGTTCCGAAACCGGTTAATACCGGTTAATAACGTTATTTTTTTAATTATTTTTTTATTCTTTGCCAATAATAATAATAATAATAATAATAAAGTACAGCGTTTTCTTTACTCAAGAAAAAAAAAAGAAAAGAAAAGGAAAAAACAACAACACAGAAAATCTGGTATCTTAACCCGCTGCGCTTAATCATAGCCAATACAGCATCGTCTTTTATAGATTTTGGCCAAACTAAACAAGAAAAAATCTGCTTTAAGGACATTAACGTATTTTTTCAAGATAGTAAAAATGTTTGCTGCATTGTTAAACGTTCTTATAAAATTGCGTTTTGAGAGGGAAAAAAAACATAGGCTATCGCATTTTATGATTAGGCCTACATTCAGAAATAATGTAGACTAAACTGCTGGTAAACATTATAAACACAGTTAAAGTTCCCTTCTCTCTACAACAAATCCTCTAAAGTTAAGGCGATTTAAAGCGTTTAGGCTATATAAATGTAAAGCCAAAAACGAATTAATTTAAGGTGAAACTGATGCCTACCTCTCTCATTCAGCACGAATCCAAATGTTTTCATATTCGCGATGTATCTGGATGCTAAAATATTATTATTTATGAAATAGGCTTTGTGCTTCACTCGCATCGATCATCATCCTTCGCAGTGCTATTAGGCTATATGGTTCTTTAACAGTACTTTGATAATGAATTTTGATAATGAACAGGCTGCAATATCGCAAAAAATATGTTGTCTGTGTGCGGGTCAAGCGCCGGCGCGATAGCCATACTGTATACAGACAGAAGCAAGACATTCAAAACTGTCAAGCTCTTGTAAAGAAAACTACTTTCTGCTGTCGTTTTCCTTTCCTGAACTTTGGATCATGTCACAATAAACCGAAACTCAGCTCTTTTTTTTGTTTGTTTTGTTTTGTTAATCTGTCAATGACTTAAGTGAAATATATTTCGTCCTATACATATTCCTTTTTATGTAAGCCTATAGTTTTATTCTGTTTTCTCCGTTCACGGAAGCGCTGCAGGTGCATGTGATCTGTTGAATCCATCTTACACTATCCTCGGATAAACTAATGGTGCATTGCCATTGCGACTTACCTATGACGAGTTCACCGCTGAGCGCAGGCGGGCACTTCACGCGTTGGACTCGTCAGCGCCACATTTGCATTATAGGCCGTAGCCTACTACTTGAATTAGTATGGAAGCCCATTTCCGCCACGTAAGAAAAAAATTCATGCCTCCAAAAGTCGAAATTATGACATACTTAAGTCATAATTACAGAATTTTTGATTCTGTTCGGAACTATAAAAGAAATCGAAATTATGACTTACTAAGTCGGAAATTACGAGATAAAAGTAGAAATTATGACTTACTAAGTCGAGATTAGAGATAAAAATCGAAATTATGAGATAAAAAGTGGAAATTATGACTTAGTTAAGTCATAATTACGAGATAAAAGTAAAGTATGACTTACTAAGTCGAAATTACGAATAAAATCGAAGTATGACTTACTAAGTGAAATTCTGAATAAAAAGCCAGAAGTATGAGATAAAAAGTCGAAGTATGACTTAGTTAAGTCATAATTACGAGATAAAAATCGAAGTATGACTTATAAATCGAAATTACGAGATAAAAGTCGAAATTATGAGATAAAGTGAAATTATGACTTAGTTAAGTCATAATTACGGAATAAAAAGAAATCGAAATTACGAGATAAAAGTCGAAATTATGACTTTACAGGCCAAGATGATTAATGACTTTAGAACACATTGGTCACAGGAAAGTGGTCTATAATGATAAACGGGACATTCTGAAACGAGTTATTTGGCTTAAACCGTTTGGAGGACCAAGTTCAACACACACCTTATTAATAAAGCATATACCATTTACAGACAAGCAGAATATGAACGCAACGCGCTGATTTGCACTTTAGATGCACAAGCCAAGTACCGTTTGAAATTTTCTTCTAAAATTAGCGTTTTTATCAGGCTCAATATGTGTAGGTTCAGGAATTTCACATAATGACGAATAGGTTCTTTTCATTGCCATTAAAGTGAAATAACTGAACATAAACATAGGAGCCTGATATAAAAAGCTCATTTTAGAAGAAAATTTCAAACGGCACTTAGAGGCTTTTGCATCTGAACTATTCACACACACACACACATGTGTGTGTGTGTGTGTGTGTGTTTGATTAATTTAAGTGTTTATTCTTTATAACAGTTTTCTATGGGAGGAAAGCGCTTAAATTCAGCGCGTTCTGCTACATTCCGAACATTCCAAAAAACTGAAAGCAGAATGTCTAGTAACAAATCTAGTATTCAGTTTATTAACAATATGAATGTGTACAGGCGAGCGGATGATCCCGGCATATGAACGCAACGCGCTTAATTTAAGCGCTTTCCTCCCATAGAAAACTGTTATAAAGCATAAACGCTTAACTGGAGACTTTGCGTGTGATCCGTTCATATTCTTGACATATCTGCTTGCCTCCACACACACACACACACACACACACACACACACACACACACATATGAATAGTTCAGATGCAAAAGCCTCTAAGTGCCGTTTGAAATTTTCTTCTGAAATGAGCTTTTTATATCAGGCTCCTATGTTTATGTTCAGTTATTTCACTTTAATGGCAATGAAAAGAACCTATTCGTCATTATGTGAAATTCCTGAACCTACACATATTGAGCCTGATAAAAACGCTAATTTTAGAAGAAAATTTCAAACGGTACTTGGCTTGTGCATCTAAAGTGCAAATCAGCGCGTTGCGTTCATATTCTGCTTGTCTGTAAATGGTATATGCTTTATTAATAAGGTGTGTGTTGAACTTGGTCCTCCAAACGGTTTAAGCCAAATAACTCGTTTCAAAATGTCCCGTTTATCATTATAGACCACTTTCCTGTGACCAATGTGTTTCTAAAGTCATTAATCAATTTCGACTTGTAAAGTCATAATTTCGACTTTTTATCTCGTAATTATGACTTAACTGAGACAATTGAAACTTTTATCTCATAATTTCGACTTTTATCTCGTAATTTCGACTTAGTAAGTCATAATTTCGACTTTATCTCGTAATTATGACTTAACAAAGTCATAATTTCGACTTTTTATCTAAATGAGTATAGTAGAAGTATGTCATAATTTCGACTTTTGGAGGCATGAATTTTTTTCTTACGTGGCGGAAATGGGCTTCCATAAATTAGTGATTGGTTGACAGAAAATTTCAAATATTAAATGGAACGATAAAATAACGTTATTAACTGGTTAATGGCCATTTCAAATTTTTGATTCTCTTCGGAACTATAAAATTTGATTTCGTTTCTGGTTCTGGTTCTGTTCCTGTCAAAATTTTGTTCGTTTCCGGTTTTCGTTTTCGTTCCTTGAACCGGTTCAGAGCCCTGGTCATGCGCATCTTGTCAGTAAAGCCGGTTCTGTGATTAGTAGTAAATCTCCATCGCCTGCTATGAAAGCTGTTTGTGTAGCTTGTCAGTGAACTCTGTGTAGTAAATGCTGCTCCATCTGAAAGCACGTAAAAATAGCACGTTTAATAACATGCTTTTACTCCAAACTCACTTCATAACGTCAGTCGAGTGTTTGAAATAAATCCTTCTGTGAGATGATGTGGCTTCTTACACAGAATAAGGCACGCTACATATTTCATAGTATTCTAAAGGCTGTTGATTAGCATTGCATTATTATATACTTTATTATAATAAAAATTATAATAAGATGAACTCAGATAAACCATATACTGTCATAGTCGTGTGTTTATTAGTCACGTTGAATCAATGAAAGCAGTTTAATCTTCTGTTTATTCAGCTGCAGTGGTTTCTTCTTTGGATATTCTCTGGCCTTCAGATGGAGATTTACTACTGATCACAGAACTGCGCTTCACTGAAACAACCATAGCTTCTGCCTAATCGCAATTTATCGCCTTTAATTTCGATTAATCGTGCAGCCCTATTTAAAATAACAACACCTCACATAATAACAATAGTGATACCTGCTGTAATAATTTAATGCAGTCATCCAGTGACCGGTCCACAGCAAAGACAATGTCATGAACCTCATCTTCATTCTCCATTGAAGCCCAGTACGGCTGAGGAATAGCAGAAACCGTCTTCCTCCTCAGCAGCTGGACAGGCATTGGGGGACGTTTATATGTGATGCCCCTGGACTCCCGCCACTCCTGGAGCTTACGCCTGCACACACAGCACTTCAGATACACTTCGACTCATACAATAATAATTAGGGTTGGGTATCGAGAACCCTTTCCATTTTAGAACCGGTTCCAAATTTCCAAGAAGCAGGTATTCGATAAGACACGTGCATTTCGATTCTGCTTAACAATTCCTGCGTTTGCATTTTAATGTGATTTTAAACTATTTAAGTGCAGGAAGTAGGGATGCACTGAAATGAACATTCTTGGCCGAAGCCGAACAAAATGAAACACTGGGCCGAAGGCCTAATACCGAACACGGTTTTTCACATTTTTTCCCTCATGTAGGCCATTTTTTTTTTCACTATTGCATAAATTAAATAGCCAAAATGTGCTTTTTACTGTTTTGTCCTGCTTTCAAAAAAAAAAAAAAAAAAAAAAAATCAATTACAAAACAACAATTTAAAAATATTTACTTAACACTGAACATTTTTTAACATCCTATCAGACATTATACCAACAAAGCACAATTTAACTTAAAATTAATAAGTTACTGAATTAATATTTTTTAGCCATTTTAGGGACCCCCTTCTTGAATCAGGCATGTATTTTTTACTGTACAAATAAATGCAGCCTTGCTGAGCAGAAGAGACTGCTTGTAAAACATTAGAATATATTACAAATCCCAATTTAAACACTATGTGTGAATGTTATAATAAATGTATAGAGTTGTTGTAGGGTAATTATTGTTATCATTATTATTGTTATTTTTTTTATTTTATATTATTTTACAGAACAACAGTAAAATTACAATACTAACATTCACGAATGTTGATGGAGTTGTTGCTTTTTCTTAGATTTTATTTTGGCAGAAACCCGCAGGAAGATCTTGGTGCTTCTTTTTGTTGACAACAGCATGCAGATATTTAAATGATTCTCATTACGAATTTGGGAAGATGTTTGTCGCACATATCACATTGTCACATGTCTTTAAAAAATTATAAAAATGTTACTGAGCAAATAATGAGTAACAGTGTTTCAGCGCAGATTTTCCTCGCTTTGGACTTTGAACCCTGGCGCCGTGAGCTCGTGCAGCGCTGTTTGAATGCATGAAATCCGTGCGCGTATTAGAAAACATAATATTCTGCAGTTTATTTACTAATCGTTTGAGGCCATTTGGCAATTTCAATCATCACAGTAACCAGCATCAACCACTTCTTCCTCTTCTCATCGGAGACATGAGATGCAGCGCTAAGCAGTCTCTCGCTGTCGGTGCTTCGAGCTTGTAATGATTTTTGCGTCTTTCTCAGACGTGTTTGCTGCATTAGTGCGCGCCTCTATTTGATCGCGTCAAGTCATTGTTTGGTACAATTTATTCGGTCGAACACCGAAAAAGGTTTTTTTGCTATTTTCGGCTGCCGAACATTCGGTGCATCCCTAGCAGAAAAGGAAAGAACTTGAGCACTGTTTGCATGCAGAGCACACATCTGAAGCGTGAGCATGGAGAATATCGGTTCTGATGTGGGTTTTGTGTCCGTTCTCCAACCGTTCTGTGTGTTTCCACTGCAGAAAAGGTTGTCCCGGGCCGGAACTGACTTCTCTTTTACATTTATCGACCAGTATGCTCAAAATACGTCAGTATATCATCATAAACACAGTAGTTTTTTGTCTTAAGTGAACGTAAACAGATGAGAAAGAAAACACGTTACTATTTTTAGATCCACGTGTGTTCGGTGTTAAAGAGACAGCCGCCTAAAAAACGCTCTGCCTGTCATGTTAATCAAAGAACAAAAGAAAATCATTAGTTGTTCTTGACTGAATATCTTTCGTAACTTTAATGAGGATTAATCTATATTTTATTTATGAAAAGAAAAATATGCAGTGTTTTTAAACTTTTGATTTCAATTTCAGTTTTATTTATTTATGCTATTGCTAACTGATTTGTTTGTTCTTATTTTATTACTTACTGTTTACTTGTCTTTAACAATTTAATGTTTGAAATTTATATTAGTCTATTTGTTTTTTCTGGTGGTATTTTTTGGTAAAACCCATAGGAAAAAGACAGAATAAATGTGTTGGACATCTAAATGTTTGACTTAATTTTTTTTTTATGGATTTGTTTATCTTATTGGAATCAGAATTAGGAATTGATAAGAATCGCAATCGATAAGCAGAATCGGATTCGATAAAATTCAAACGATACCCAACCCTAATAATAATACACTATATTTATTTCCCTGAAGGGACAGTTCACCCAAACATGAAAACTCTGGCATCGTTTACTTCTTTCTGGGTGAAATAAGGCAGTGGGTCTCCACTGTTGGGCTGCAACAGGTTTCTTGTTACAGGCTCATGGACAATAGGAAAAAACAATGCTAAACTTAAATAATGAAATGCATCGTAATGCAATGAGCAATAAAGCACTACCAGCATTTATTTATCTTGATTGGAGCTAATTTCTATAATACATACTAATGGAATAGTTCATTCAAAAATGAAAAACTGCCCCTCAGTCCACACAAGATCAGCTTATTTCTTAGTCGGAACAAATTTGGAGATATTTGAATTACATCACTTGTCGTGTGGATTATTGTGATGTTTTTATCAGCTGTTTGGACTCTCATTCTGATGGCACCCATTCACTGCAAAGCATCCATTGCTGAGACATTTCTCCAGATCTGATGAAGAAACACACTCATCCACATCTTGGATGGCCTTTTTTGGGTGAACTATTCCTTTAATTTTTAGGAATACTTTTTTAAGTTATAAATAATTTTAAAAATTAAATTTAGTTCAAATTTAAACATATGTTAATTTGAAAAAGATCCTAAATAATTTATTTGCCACCTAAAAATACCTCTGGATATAGAAACAAAATCAGTTGAGAACCACTTGCCTTAAAGGGACAGTTCACCCAAAAATGAAAATTAGCCCATGATTTACTCGCCCTCAAGCCATCCTAGGTGTATATGACTTTCTTCTTTCAGACAAATACAATCAGAGTTATATTAAAAATGTCCTGGCTCTTCCCAGCTTTATAAGCTCTCCTGTAGCTCAAATAGTAGAGCATGGCGCTAGCAACGCCAAGGTCATGGGTTCGATTCCCAGAGAAAGCAAGAGCTGATAAAATGTAAAACTGTAACTTGAATGCAATGTAAGTCGCTTTGGATAAAAGCGTTTGCTAAATGCATAAATGTAAATGTATAACGGGGGTTGAGATTTTAAAGTCCAATAAAGTGCGCGAATCTCTAGTGAACGTGTGTATGACAGTTAGCGGAAGTTAGAGATTACAGTTTATAAAGTTTTAAATATAGATACTTTTCTTACACAAACACATTGATTTGCTTCAGGAGGCCTGTATTAACCTCTCAGAGTCGTGTCGAGCACTTTTTATGATGGATGGATGCACTTTATTGGACTTTAAAATCTCAACACCCATTCACTGCCATTATAAACCCTGGAAGAGCCAGGACTTTTTTAAATATAACTCTAAATATATTCGTCTGAAAGAAGAAAGTCATATACACCTAGGAAGGCTTGAGGGTGAGTAAATCATGGAGTAATTTTCATTTTTGGGTGAACTATCCTTTTAAAAAAACGTAGTTTTTTTTCAACATTAGAACATGGATTCCTTAAGGCTCTTGAGTAGGGTTCGGTATCGAGAACCGGTTCTAAATTTCCAAGACCCAGGTATTCGGTTCAATTTAAAAACAATGCAGTGTTTTTGATTTCAAGTTTCATAATTTATGCTACTGCTAATTGATCTGTTTGTTCCTATTTTATTACATACAACAATTTAATGTTTGCAATTTATATTAGTGTAGGTGTTTTGTGGTATTTTTTTGGTATAACCACCGGCAAAAGACAGAATAAATATGTCTGACTGATTATTTTTATCTTGTTGGAATCGGAATCCATACAATTCAAACAATACCCAACACTACTCTTGAGGTTCACGCTCCTGCACAGTTCAGTTTCAACTCAAAACAAACCCGAAAAAGCCGATCGAGGTCTTCGAGAGAGTTGGGAAAGCCTGTTTCAGACAGCATATACTCACAGTCTCTCCTCCTGAGCCGCAGTGGGCTTCTTCGCTCCATCTACTGGGGCTGTTCGGACTCCTTGAGTGCTGGGACAGACTCTGGATTTAGGAGTCTGTATTTGCAGCGCAGGCTGGGCCTGGCTGGACCTCTTATCGGACCGGTGAAGCTCTGGAGGAGGAACACAACTCCTGGTGCTTCGACCGGACGGTTTGGTAGAAGCAGGAGGCTGTATATTTCTGCTGATCGCTGACGATTCTCTATTTGCAGGTTTAGACAGAGCCGAAGAGGCACTCGCTCTTGTTGCTCTGACTGCGGCAGAGCTATTTGATTTAGATTTCGTGGCATCGAATTTCAGAATATTTTTTCTCTGGTTCACATCTGATCTGTTTGTCGCTGGGTTTGGTTTCTGGTTTATGGGTTTATTGCTTCGAGAGCTGCAGCTGTGCGTCCCAAGCTTTGGCGCAGTGCTTTGACTTCTGGGTTGCTGTGCGGGTTTCACCTGGGTTTTAGAAACACCGTTTGTCTGCATTTTTGTCTCAGCTGTGTTCATTGGTCTTCGACTTGAGGTCATTTTGATGCTTGTTTCTGTTAACTTCTTAGTCAAAGGCCTTGTTGACTGAACCTGTGTCTTAGTGCGGCTCTGATCTGTGCATCTGTGGGCAGAAACAAGACTGGATTTTCTTGACAACTGAGTCTTGTTTGGAGCATGGGAAGCTGGCTGACCTTTGGGTTGGACATACTGAAGGCTCTGTGAACGAGTGCCCTTAATGGCTGTTTTCTCAGCATTGTGGGGTTTCCTTGGATTTTGAAGAGATGCTTTTTCATTGCTCTGTGTCCTCAAAACTCGAAGGCCTTCCCGGCAAGCGTGAAGGGAATTAGTGGATGGCTGTGTTTGGGCTTTGGCTAGTGAATTGACAGCAAGTCCTTTTTTTGAGGATGTGGTTTTATCAACCTCTGCCAATGTTTTAACTCTCTTTACTTCTTTTATATTTATGCCATCGATGCCACAATTCTCCTTTCCATCAGCTGTCTGAGAGAAACAAAGAGACTTCAGTTCAACCGGTGCAGACACATTAAATACTTCAAAATTTCAAGAAATGTATCTAACTTACAGTTTTGGACTTCTGGTTATTTTCAGCATGTTTCTTTGTAACAGGCTTCTCCTTGAGATATGGTCTTTGAGTAAAACACAAAACGGTTGATTGAGAACGTAAACACACTATCGGTTCTGAATACTGAAAATTGTAATTAAAATTGTAAAAGTATAAATTCAACACTTGTTACAGACAGAAAGACCCTTCAAGACCACCTACTTTGGATTAGGTGCTTTCAGTCTTCCTTTCGTCGCAAGGTATTCTGCCAATTTCAGTTTGCGTAGCTCTGTAATTAATAAATACATTTGCAATCCAACATTGCATGCATTTAATAAGCATCATATATGTGCTAGATTTGCGTTTCACATATGTATATTTTGTCTTGTAACTTTCTTCACACATAATAATATATATCAAACCAATATTCCCCTTTTTTTTTTTTTTTTGATAAATAATAGTGTAAATATGCAGGGTTGTGTTTCCCAAAAGCATCGGTTTCAAAGGGTCTAAGCTTACGATGTTTTTGGGAAACACAGCCCAGGATGGTAATATTATAGTCATATGGTCATTATCGCAAAACAAAATAAATCCATTTAAGAACATTTAACATAACAGAACATTTGCCATTTGAATGAAGTGATGAAGACAGTCTCTTCATGAACCGTTTGGATTCTTTTCAAGTGTCCTGAAAAGAAGGTTCTGAGTAATTCTGTCTCAACTCGAACTCAAATTTTTGATTTTATCAATATTTTTTTCTGTAGAAAGATAAACAGTGATGAAAGCCAAAATATTAAGTTTGCATGCCTGTACCTCAAGAAGTATTAAATATATCTTCATATCCTTTCAGATTCTGGTTCTTAACAAACTTTCCTTTTGGTATTTTCATTTTAAAGGCCCTCAATGGTTCAGTCCCAGAGATATGGAGATCTTAATGTGACTCTATGAGGAACTGGTAAATTGTTCACATATTCAAAAACTAAATGTGGGTCACTTTGCATACAGCCAATAATTGTTTATTTTAAAGAGGAATATCTGAAGAACAAATAACGTCGAAACTAGAAATGGATCTTGTTTTTTCTATCAGCTCAGTTGCACAGAACACACCCGTCTGAGCGACAAAAAAGTTATTTTTCAGTTTAAGATATTGAACATTTATTTTTCTATTGCGCTTTTAATTTCATTTTGGTTGACTTTAAAATAGACATAACAAAAAAAACAAAGCATTTCATTTAGAACCTCATGATATTTTACTTTGTTTTCAAAACCCGTATTTTTCCGAGCAACAAAATTACATCAATCTGTTAATTATCTTAGCAAAGTTTCATATTCATAAGCCAAAAATATTTCAAAAGAAACTATCATATATTAACTTGTGTAAAACTGATCTTAAAATATATTTTAAATTTTTTGTTTATGTTTATGTTCATTTTAAGTTTGTTATTCTGTCTTACTTGTATGCCTGTAAATCTGAAAGCATTCAAGATATATTCCCATCCTTAATTAATTTTATTTTTTACGGCCCCGTTTAGTTTATTCACATAGATATGGGCATTTCACAGCAGATCCATGTTCAAATTGTTGACATATAATGAAACAAAGATTACTAAAGCTAACAGATTTTACTAACAGATGTACCAATCTCTGTGTAAAAATAAAATAATGACGCTGGCAACTTTCTAAAATCACTTTACACCCCTGTAAATTGGCTCCAAATCTAAGGTGAAAATTGTCATGTTGACCCTGCTCTACAAAATAGTGGATTACTCAGCAAATTTACATCCATTACATTTAATAACTTGGCTTTCTTCACCATGTATGTTTATATATATATATATATATATATATATATATATATATATATATATATATGATTTGACACGGATTGACCCTTCTGCATTTGACAGATATGCATTTCCGTCTTCTAAACACTAGCATTTAATATTAGCATAACAATTTAAATGAACTAGTAAAGGCAAGACGGGCCATTATTTCAGCACTTGTGATATTTTTAACACTATTGTAGCTTTATAAAGCTATTTCTCTGATGGAAACATGATCATACACCACCATCATCATCTTCATAATCGCTTTACGAAGCAAAACAAACTCTCTTTCATACATTTTCAACAACAACCCACTGATTTTCAAATCATTATTAAATGATTTTCCCAAATAAAACACAGTTTACTGGCATTGACTGTATAAAAATAAACGCATGTGAATCGATAGAAACGGTAACGTTAAGCATCTGAAAGCATTAGCTACATGAACTAGCCTGGAGTAAACTTAGCGCTTTACCTATCTTAGATAGTTTAGACACGTCTTCATCCGTCGCTGTTTCCATCGCTTTATCCGCTCACTCATTAAATACTTAATCGAAATAAATATAGTATTTGTTTATAATTTCGTACAGGAGTCTGTTAGCACATACTGTGCATCCGCTTTCGCCTCACAACTGACGCTTGAATTTCGCGGGGACACGCCCATCTCGATTCCCATTGGTTCGTTCAAAAATTTAAACCCCGACTATTGGTTGGTCGGGTTTGATGATTCATATAATTTGATAATTCGTTATAAATGTCATTTCGGGTTTTTTTCCTGTCATATCACGTGGCTTGATGTATTTGAGGGTGTTATATTATTACAAAAAAGAATAATGGAACAAAGAAAAAAAAAATGTAGAAAAGATATGTGGACATGTAATGGTGAACTTTTAAGATATTCATGTCAATATGTGACCCTGGACCTCAAAACCAGTCATAAGGGTCAGTTTTTTGAAATTGAGATTTATATGTCATCTGAAAGCTGAATAAATAAGCTTAATAAATAAACTTTAATTTTTGACATGCTTATAAACAAACATGAAAAAATAAAGTGTAGAAAGGCTAGATGGTATTCAAAAATTAGAAGAAATATTGATCAATAAATTGGATATATTGTCTAGTGTTAGGGTTAAAGAATATGTTAATAAATATAAGTTGTTTAAGGAGGGCAAAGCACCTATCTTTCTCTTATATGTGTATCTAAATTTAATGCACTCTCTTACTCTTGATTGCTTGTAAATATTGTATTTTTGTATTTTCAAATTACTTGCATTTTAATTAAATACATTTCTCACACCAGTATTTTGTACTTGAACTTAAATACATCTGATGAGCAAGTATTTGTAATTTGTAACTAAATACATTTTGATGTAATTGTGCCCATCTCTGGTCAGAAGACCTGCTGATGGATTAATTCAGAGCGTTTGAATTGTTCAACTACATTAATTCATATTTGTGGTGTAGTCTGGCTCTCTGAAACTATTTTATTGATAAAGTCCCTTGTGCTTAAATGTCTTATGTGAGAGAAAAACAGAAAGCACTGACCACCATTACTCTTTAAAGAAACGCAATACAGTGTTGCGTTACTCTCTTAAATAGAACTACATTACTTAGTTTCTTTTTATGTAAAGTAACATTACTTGTGCATTACTTTTTAAATGTGGGCTGGGCTTGCTTGTTTGTTTTTAATATAAAAAGTTCTGGTTTTGGCAAATGTAAAAGTCCTTTCAGGCCTTAGGCATATGAATACAAGAATATGGAACATATTGCACTGATTAAATAAATAATTTAATAGCCAAACTCAGAAAGAAGACCTCTCCCAAAGCACAAAATAACTTGGAAAAATACAGTATAAAAAGAATGAAGTCATTACACTTAAAAAAAAAATTCTGCAGTTTCCATTAAAGAAAAAATGTGCAAATTCACAATGCATTCTTTTGAGAAGAACAGGACATAATTAGATGAAAAAACAGCTCTCAAACATAGAAATACACAGTGCGGTTCTTGCTCCCCTTTTGGTCGTATTCAAGAGATGCTACAGAATAAAAGAGGCTCTCGTATGTCCGTTTGACTAGGCTTGGGATGATATCTTCCTTTTCACTTGGATTGCTCTTATCAAACATATTTGGTATGAAAGCAAAAGATGTGCACAGTAGAAAAAAAAAGGCAAAGAAATGAAACATTTCATGAAGTCACTTGTCATTTCCTAGTTTTAGGCATCTACAATTTGTAGCTTGTACCATGTCAAGAAAACACGCAGTCACAAAGAAATCAAAATAACCAACCTCAAATTTGCCCTAAATAAATACAGCAAAGAGTTTAATTCTTTTGGTTCGATTACCTCTGGTCCATTGGGAGCGACAGATACAGTTCAAGAGCTCGAATCACAAATATTCTGTGCAGAAAAGTGACTCCGTTTACAGTTGTACTACAACGACAAATGCTTGTTCTCTTTGGAGTAAAAAAGTCAATGCATTCATTTCAAAAGGACAGATTTACACAAAAACACAAAATCACACGAACACCAGCAGAATTATCCGACGGAAAAACCACAAGCGGCTGCCATGTGGATCCTAGTTTTTGGTGCATTTGACGACAGCATGCTTCACTTTTTTTGATCACTCGTCGCATGGGTTCATGTAAATGAACGGGAATCGTGAACATGCAGTTAGCATGTGAAGCTCAGCGTGTCTCTGTCTCCCTGAGTTGTTGCTTGGGCTGCAACGGCCAAATACGACTTACTGTGTCTACACACACACACACACGTGCACACACACACACACGCACGCGCACGCACGCACACACACACGCGCACGCACACACACACGCGCACACAGAATTCGGTACAATGATGAATTAGCTATAGACTAACAAAATAAAAACACTGAAAAAAATGATTTTCTTACTTCGTATTTGTCTTATTTTCTAGTATAAATATCTAAACATTCTTAAATTAAGATGCATTCACAAGTAAAATGACTTAAGATGTCTTCGATGATTTGTGATGAAAAAATGATCAATTTTGTTAAAACAAGCAAAAATATCTGCCAACAGGGCAAGAAAAATAATCTTTAAATAATTAAGATTATTTTTCTGACCCCATTGGCAGATATTTTTGCTTGTTTTAAGCAAAAACTAACAAATTTATTTTAGAAAACAAGGCTTAATATCTGAAGTCATTTTACCTGTCTTATCTTAATTCAAGAATGTTTAGATATTTATACTAGAAAACAAGACAAGAATACTAAGTAAGAAAATCATTTTTTGCAGTGAAGGCATCCGCAGTTTCCCTCATTAACATTTCTGATCAACCCCAATAGAAAAATGACAAAATAAACATTTTCATCTATAGAAACATCTCTATTGTCAGTCTATAAAACGCCCCAGAGAGTCAGTCCGTCTGAAACAGGGGTCTTTCTGGGTCCAGATACACTTTGGCATCTTGCACAGTGTGTTACACAACGTCTTCACTGGAGGTTTCAGCAAACAATTGCTTTTCTACACTGGGAGCTGTAATGTTTGGCGATAAAAGGGTCTGATTAAAACTTCTGGGAAAAGTGCTTGAAGTGTGGCGGGATACGGGTAAATCAGGCGTGACTGTTTATCAAATGGCACTGTCGTTATGTGTGCTGTGGTTGGCTGTTCTGTTCGTTAAGGAGCGAGGTCGTCTCGTCTGCGAGTGTGATGATGTTTTCTGAAGACGGATGAGGAGCGGATGATGTGCTGTTATCCACATGGCCGTGTCCGCTGTCTGGAGACTGAGGTGAACTGTCCAGCCGAGACGCCATCAGACCGTTCTGATACTGAGCGCGTGTGATCTGGAAAAATAGAGAGGTGGAGATGTTGCTCATATGAGCTATTTGATGTTTTTGGATGGATGGATGGATGAAGGAATAAAACATATTTGTGACCCTGAACCACAAAAGCAGGCACTTGAAACTGAGATTTATCATCTGAAATCTGAATATATAATCTTTCCATTGATGTATGGTTTGTTAGGATCGGACAATATTTGAAAATCTGGAATCTGAGGGTGCAAAAAAATCTAAATATTGAGAAAATCACCTTTAAAGTTGTTTAAATGAAGTTCTTAGCAATGCATATTAATTATCAAAAATGAAGTTTTGATATATTTACAGTAGGAAATGTACAAAATATCTTCATGGAACATGATCTTAATATCCTAATGATTTTTGGCATAAAAGAAAAATGGGTAAATTTGACCCATACAATGTATTTTTGGCTATTGCTACAAATATACCTGTGCTACTGAAAGGGATAGTTCACCCAGAAATGAAAATTCTGTCATCATTTACTCATCCTCAAGCAGTTCCAGACCTGTATGAGTGTCTTTGTTTTGCCGAACACAAAGGAAGATATTTTGAAGAAAGTTTGTAATCAGGCTGTTTTGGGGCACCATTGACTTCAATAATAGGAAAAAAAAATACTATGGAAGTCAATGGTGCCCAGAACTGCTCTGTTTCCCACATTCTTCAGAATATCTTCCTTTGTATCCAGCAGAACAAAGACATTCATACAGGTTTGGAACTACTTGAGAGTGAGTAAATGATGACAGAATTTTCATTTTTGGGTGAACTATCCCTTTAAGACTGGTTTTGTGGTCCAGGGTCACATTTGTGATGCACTGAAATAATTACAAGTTTTCATTTAAATCACAAGAAAGTTAAGTCATTAAATTTATTTAATAATCCACAGTAAAAAAAACACAATATCAATGATATGTCACTGGTGTTTGATAATATAACTATGCTTCTAGCCTAATAAATTGTTGCGATATAACATTTAAGTGGTGGCTTTTATGACACATTTGTTCAAACATTCATTAATATTGAAGACAACAGGTTAAGTAAAACTATTATGAATATTTATTATGACAAAATGCACCATTTTACAGTTATTTTTTCGATATGATTATTGAGCTATGGACATTGAATGAGGTAAATGAAACATTATGTGACTGCCATTATCAGTATCTCTCTTTTTTTTTCTTTTTATAAGTCGTGAAAACACTATTGTGGGTTTTTCTTTTGCTATCTGAGCAAATGGTGTGTTAAATTAGGATTTTTTTATGTGGGGCAGAGAGAATTTAAAGGGGAGAATATTAATACAAAATATTAAGAGTTGAATAGTCTTTTTATTAGGAAAATTAAACGAATTGACTTGTTATATCTAACAGCATTAAGACTTATTGAAAATGCAGATTGATTCTCTGCCAGTAGGAGGCGCTTTTGGAACGGTTTCCTTTGCAACAGCTGTCCACAAAAGCTCTCATAAAAGCTACTTTATCAGGCAGTATTTAGGCATTATAATTTAGATGAGATGAAAATGATGTCGAACGTTTGAGAAACGCCTCCTTTTAAACCTCTCTGAACTTTCTACCGCTGGTCTGCTGTTCTTCCTGTACCTTGATTGACAGATGTCTCGTCCAATCAGCAGTGAGTAATCTATTCTCAAACTATACCTACCTCTTCTGGTTTGTCTGATTTGTCCTTGTGTTTTCTGACTTGTTATTTTGTTTTTAGATTTGAATTTGTGTTTGTAATTTGTTATTGTGTTTTCATAATTGTGATTTGTTTTGCACTTCTCGGCCACCGTACATCCCAGATTAGGATGAGTTTGTTTCTTCATCAGGTTTGGAGAAATGTGTCTCAGCAATGGATGCTCTGCAGTGAATGGGTGCCGTCAGAATGAGAGTCCAAACAGCTGATAAAAACATCACAATAATCCACACCACTCCAGTCCATCAGTTAACATCTGGAGAAGACAAAAGCTGGAACTAATCCAGCATTAAGATGTTTTTAACTAAAATACCATAGAGTCCATAATCCATAATAACTCTTCCTCCAGTGAAAAAGTGCATCTCTTGTTGTCTCTCACATCAAAATCCAGCCACATATTTGTTTAGAGCTGTTTTGGCTTGTAAACACTGCTTGACCTGTGCAGATTTCTCACTTGATTCAGATGAGAAAGCAATATGGACATATGGACAGAGGACTTGTATTTTAGCCAGAAGCAATGATTTGGAGATAAAAACATCTTAACGGTGGACTTGTTTCAGCTTTTGTCTTCTCCAGATGTTAACTGATGGACTGGAGTGGTGTGGATTATTGTGATGTTTTTATCAGCTGTTTGGACTCTCATTCTGACGGCACCCATTCACTGCAGAGCATCCATTGCTGAGACATTTCTCCAAATCTGATGAAGAAACAAACTCATCCTAATCTTGGACGTCTTTAGTAAATTTCATTAATGGGTAAAATAGTCTGTTATTGTAGCATCACATGACATGTTGTTTACAAAACTAAGAGCCCTACAAATAATGTTTCAATGCATCAGCTGACAACAGACTAAAGGATCTCAATTCATCAAAATGAAAATCGATTAAAAACAAGAAAGCAACCCAGCCCTAGCGTCACACAGCTGACATATGTACCTGCTGCAGCTTGTGTGCAAAAAACAGACAGGGACACGGTCAAAACTATGATTTCTGCAACGCGGAAAATGCAGACGGAATTGCGGAATCCAATCATAAAAACGGAATTTATCATTTAATGCGGAATGTCACGGAATTTGTCAAAATTTAGAAGAATTAATCAAAATTATGTCATTAAATGAAATCAATATAGACTAGTATCTGTAAATATTAAGCTGCAAATGAGGACATAAATACATGAACAACATGCTTCATGAGCATTTGACCCTTTCATTCGAGTAAACTTTATTGACCAGAAAGTTAAAGGTATTCACAGCAACCTGTCAAAATAAAAGTTCAGTTTAACTTTAATTGACTATTTAGTATTACTTTACTATTACTATTTACTTTACTATTTAGTAGAATGTTCGTAATACTACTGCTACAGTTGAAAAATTGAAAAAAAAAAAATTTGTTTTAAGTAATCATATTATTTCTTTCATGTTTTAATTTGAATAGTAAAACCCCTTTACTTGCCAAAAAATTAAATTTGTTTAATTTTCACAAATTAAAAGATAAATGTAATTAATGTTTTATGCCTTCATTTGATAACTAGAAAAATGTGAATACACAACACTGAATTTCTGAGGGGGAAAAAAAACAAAAAAAAACATAAGGCTATTGGAAGAATAAATAAAAGTTGTTTTATGCATTCAAATAATTAGACATGCTAAAACACACAATTTGGTAACAATAACACACAAGGTGAGAAAAAATAAAACATTTCATAGGGCCCCAAACATGTCATTTGTTTTAAACTTTTAATAAATTGATGTTAAATTGTGTCAATTTCATGATTTTAATTAATAAGACATTCTTTTTGATTAATAAAATTTAATTTAAGCATTAAAAAAAGAGTCTAGAAAAGCGAAAACAGGAAAAACAACTGGAGTCCAGAAAAATTAAAACTGAAAAAAAAAAAAAAAAAAACAGAATTTGGGAAAAAATAAAACGGATTTCATAGGGCCCTACAAAATGCATGAATCAGAGAAGCACTAATTAATTAAATTTCACTGTTTCGGTCAATGTTAATATTTTCAGTGCATATCTTCACCTTCACAAACTGCAGGTCGGCCAGAGCTCGGACGTTGAAGTCGGGTGTGTACTGCGGCGGAGCGGCGCTGCTGAGCTGAGTGCTGCTGCCGCTGACGGACTGAGGCTCAGGCCGATCCGTGTAACTCAGAGACGCCGAGCGGTTCAGCCCGCCGATGCGAGACGGAGACCGGAACTCTGAAACACAGTACATGAGGACATATTTATCTGCAGCATCATCACACAATGCCTTCAGGAGCCACCGGGCAAAACACATTCACATTTACATTTAATCATGTAGCAGACGCTACAAATGAGGAGAACAATAGAAGCAATCAGACCAACGAGAGAGCAACAGTAAACAAGTCTCAGTCTCACACAGTACTCATAGCTAAGTTTTCTTTTTTTTAATAAATAGAATAGAATAGGTATGACACATGCCATTAATACTTCCAGCAAGGATGCATTATTACTGAAAGATCACGAGGCACTGGAGTAATGATGCTGAGAATTCAGCTTCACCATCACAGGAATAAATTACATTATAAAATATATTCAAAACAGCTATTTTAAATTTCTCAACAATCTTACACAATATTACTGTTTTATCATTTTTCATCAAATACATGCAGCTTTGGTGAGCAATAAAACATTCAAGATCTTACGACCCTGAACTTTTGTACTGTAGCTATGAGTAAAACTGAAATAAAAATAAATAAAACTGAATAAAAACAAAAAGAACTGAATTTGAGAAAAATTAAACATTTCATAGGGTCTTTTAAAAAAAATAATAATTCCTGTTAAATCGTGAAACTTTCATGATTTCAATTCATTAGACATGCTTTTTGATAAATAAAATGTAATTTAACCACTAAAACAGAATCTAGAAAAATTAAAACAGAAAAATGGAATCCAAAAAATTAAAACAGAAAAAAAACTGAATTTGGGAAATAAAACAGAATTTGCGTGGGGGGTGGGGGGTGAAAATAGAGCTCAATATGAGTAAAGTTGCCTTGGAAGCGTTTGAAGTTAGTTAGAGACACAGATGTGGTAAATGAAGTCAGACAGTCAGAATATCACACTGAGTCATGTTCTTTTGCCTCATCAATGTCGTTCATTTCCAGTTAATAATCAGAGAAACACTTTCATACAATGACACAGAGTTTTCTCATCTGCTGTCAGCATTCCATTTGCAAAAGTGCTGAAACTACTGGGATGCATTTTTTCCTTCCTAATTTTGATCCTGCCGACAAATAAAAGGTCAGCAGTTCATAGTTTTACCATGTTAAAAAAAAAAAAAATGCTCGCTGCCTGTTTATTCAGAACATTTCTTAAGTCAAAGACCACAAAAAATTGGGCCTGGTTTGTGTCAGGATCCCACGGCTGTCTCTATTGTGCTCTTTATTTCTTCCAGTAAAGGCCAACAAAAAGCTATCAAGAGCCTATAAAAGTGTAACAGCTGCAAGGCATTGACGGTCACCAGATAGAGAGAACGCCCGCCAACTCATTTATCATCTCGTAGAAGAGAGTTAAAGGTGCAGTTCACCACAAAATCAATATAGGGCCCATCAAATGTAAGATATGATTCATATTGACCAATTTTATGACTTCACAGCCCCTTATAATTGTTATTATTTTTAAGTGGACAAGATATCCGCAATTTTTAAAAATGATCAATTTAAAAATTAGAAAAATTAAAAATCAGAATTTATTTACAGAAAAATGTAAATACACAACACAGAATTTCTTGGGGGGAGGGATATTATTATTATTATTATTATTTTTAATAAATTCAATTATTTGGGGAGGCCTTTGATAAAATTTAGTGAAACCATTAAAATCCAGAATCCAGAAAATTAATGGAAAACAGAATTAGGTGAAAATAAATTGAGAATAAAATTAAACATCTCATAGGGTTTAAAAAAAAAAAAAAAAAAAAAATCCTGTTTAAAATTCCTGTTAAATTGTGTAACTTTCATGATTTAAGTTAATTTAAGACATGCTTTTTGATGAATAAAATTTAGTTTAACCATTAAAACAGAGTCTAGAAAAATTAAAACTGAATCCAGAAAAATGAAAAAAAAAAAAAAAAAAAAAAAGAAACGATTGAATTTGGAAAAATTAAAAATATATATATATATATATATATATATATATATATATATATATATATATATATATATATATATTTATTTATTTATTAAAAAAAAAAAAAAAAAAAAAATTTATATATATATATATATATATATATATATATATATATATATATATAGCAGCAAAACACACTTGATATACAGAAATGTATATATATATATATATATGTGTGTGTGTGTGTGTGTGTGTATGAAATGAACTGATCAAAAGTGACAGTAAAGACATTTATAATATTACAAAAGATTTCTATTCATCATATAACTTTCTATTCGTTAAAAAATCCTGAAAAATAACATTAAGTAAAGGTGTTTTTCCACTGATAATAATCAGAAATGTTTCTTGAGCAGCAAATCAGCATATTAGAATGATTTCTGAAGAATCATGTGACACTGAAGACTAGATAATAAGAGACTTCTTCCAGAAACATCCAAATCTTACCACCCCAAACCTTTGAACAGCAGTGTTGATATGAAGCCAGGTTTCTGTGCTGTAAGTGTGTTTAGAGGCTATATCTACACAACACACAACAGCACAAGTGTAAGACAGAGTGGAAATATGAGGACAGAGGTAAGCAGAAGTGCTGGATATCACACAGATGAAGACTGATATCGCCACCTACTGGCACATTCTCAGCGCTGGGTAAGTTACTCTAAAAAAAGAATTAAAGGTGTCATAGGTGATTGTCTTCAGAAACATTTTTTGTTATTCTGGTTGAAAGTCTCTTCACATCCTGATAGCAATCATTAAGTTAAGTGGTCTAAATGTATTTATCTGTATTTATATATTCTGTGGAAGGTGTAGGACCAAGAAATGTTCGTCCAATCAAAACGCTCGGTCCGAGCGTTTTAATTGTCTTTTCTACCTGTCTGTCAACGTATGTATTTGCATACCTCTGCGCACCCTGTTCGCGCAGACACGATACGTCATCAGCGCGTTCACGCACGCTATTGCAGACAGAGCGAGAATGGCAGGCAAACATCAACAACCCGATCTTCCTTCTGGTATTGTAGTACTTTTACTAGCTATAAATTTTTCTGACGGTGAATGACACATGATGTAGCCCAGCGGTTCCCAATTCCAGTCCTCGTGCCCCCCGTTTTGCATATTTTGCATGTCTCTCTTAGTTAACACACCCGATTCAGATAACCAGCTCGTTAGAAGAGAGCTACGTGCATGAACTGTGTTCCGATTGACATGCTCCCTACACAGTGTTCATTGCTCCCTACTCCCTGAGCAGGGAAAATCCGTCGGAAATTTATTTCACTTCGGAACATTCATTCGCAGATTGCACTGCGCAGCATCTTTACACACAGACGAAACTTACTAGAGAGTGTGACATAATATACCTCTGTAAATAAATACAATTTAAATTCACATCTTGCACACTTTATTGCCCTTTGTATGGAACATATACGCTCGCTTTGAACTGGAATCATGGTGGAATATCTGGTGATGTCCACTTCGCAGGGCACTTATGACTTACGGTCAAATAGAACAAAAGTCAGACGTGATAATTAAGATATATGAAATGTGCAGAGCAGGGAGAGCGTGAGGACTGTTATTGGAAACTATTGATATAGTAATTTAATGTTGTCTCTGGTATTCTGCTCTTTGAGCGTATGTGCGTTCAGGGGGCGTGGCTTTGAACGGCGATTGCAGGGAGGGTGGGACATTCGCTTTCAGTGCTATCAGGCTAAAGTTAGCATTTTCCGAGATCTCTCACTACACCTTTAATCACTAGTTACTAATTACATCTTCAACAGTCTAATTAGACTACTGTACAAAACACTCTCCAAAAAGTATTTAATTACTTATTACTTTCTAAATCCTTTATCAATCTCGACAGGTTAATGATACAAGGATAGACATGAAACGCTTCTTTTAATTCTTTCAAATAAATAACAGATAACTACATACATTATTCTGGTCAAACTTTAGATTAGAGTCCAATTCTCACTATTAACTATGGCTCAATATACTCCTAATTACTGCTTATTAATACTTAGTAAAGTAGTTAAGTTTAAGAATTGGCTAGGATTAAGGATTTAGAATAAGGTCTTGCAGAATAAGACATCAATATGTGCTTTTTAATTAATAATAAACAACCAGTAATATGCGTGCTAATAACCCACTAGTTAATAGTGAGAACTGGACACTAAAGTGTTACCAATATTCATATTAACTCACCACCAAAGTATTTAAAGTGAGAAGGGTGCATAAAAAGCATGCATTTATTAAATTTTAATCTTAAATCCACTATTAAATGTTCTACAGTCTATACACAGTATTAAGATCAATTACAGAAGAAGTAACTGTAATTAAATTACAGAAGAAACTTACTTTTTCAAGGGAAAAGTAATTAAATTACAGTAACTAATTACTTAGTAACTAGTTACACCCACCACTACAGATTCTCAGCACAGCAGCCCATTCTGAAGACTGACAAGCCCCAAAAAGACAACAGCACCATTACAGCGGTCCATTATTTCTCATGCAGTACAGCGTTCCTGAAGCCATACGATAACTTTATGTGATAAAAAGACCTGAATTTAATACATTAGTCGCTGAAAATGCACGAAGGCTCCCAGTGCTTGCACATATTCAACATATGGACCACTTATATGAGTCTACTTTCACATTTATGTCTACATTTAGTATCTTATTAAACATTTAAAGTCATGCAGGTTTGAAACGACATGAGCTTGACTAAACGTTGACAGAATTTCCAGTTTTTGGTGAACTACTTCTTTAAGCGTATTTAATTGTGATGCGATCTAGGAAAACCCAACACATGGTGAAATTGGACCTTTTTTAGGTTTTGATATCATATGAAAGCTGGGTTCAAGCCCTTTCCAAAACTGTTTTTATGTTGTCCATAGCTTGACCGTAACGAAAGTTATGGCTATCTGAAGATGGCTGATAGCTATGATTTTCAGGAATGGAATTTTAAGAAAAACGGGTTTAAAGTGAGACGGGTTTCACTTTCGCTTCAAGGGTTTAACGAGAGCTGTCTGTAAGGAGCGCTAGACTGCATCATTACACAAACAGACTAATGTTACTCTGAAGGCTTTCCGTTGTTTACTGTACCTCAGTGCATATGAAATGTCGTGACGTATGTGACGTCAGTGAGTAGTGAACAAATGCACACACACACACACACACACACACACACACACCCCGTGAACACACACCCGGAGCAGTGGGCAGCCATTGCTCAAGCGCCCGGGGAGCAATTAGGGGTTCGGTGCCTTGCTCAAGGGCACCTCAGTCGTGGTATTGAGAGTGGAGAGAGTGTTGTACATTCACTCCCCCACCTACAATTCCTGCCGGCCCGAGACTCGAACTCGCAACCTTTCGATTACGAGTCCGACTCTCTAACCATTAGGCCACGACTTCCCCCTCCTTCTCCTATTACAGACTGTCATCAGACTCCTCCTCTTTAGTAACTTCATCACCCGCTCCTTCATCTCTGGATGTGAAATAGTCCATTATAACATTGTTTTAGGGCACTGACAACACCAAGATTGAGCAGACTGAGACGAGCAAGATCGTTTAATTGAGCAGCTACTTCAGACTGCGTTGTTTTCTTGCGCTCCGCCATTTCACAATATTAAAATTAATAAATAAATAAACTTTGCGTGCCATAGTTTACACAGGACTGGCGGGAAATGTGCACTGATACAAGTGAATTTTGCCAAGATATTTTCAGAGATGATAGACAAGATGTTACAGAATAATAATTTAATGAAAACCTAATTTTGACAAAAAAAAAATGACCTTCGACCTATTTTTCGAATTTTCTGAAAAAGTCCCAGCGCGACATCCGACGGGTTTTCCCAGATCGCATCACAATTGTTAAGGCTCTGGAGGACAGAGAACTCCATTTCTGTTAAAATGGTCTTACTGACACTTGTGGACAAAAATATAATCTACTTTAGTGTAAGAGGAGGAGAAAAAAGGGACAGTTCACCCCTCATCCTAGGTTTATATGACTTTCTTCTTTCAGGTGAATACAATCGCAGTTATATTAAAAAAAATGTCCTGGCTCTTCCAAGTTTAATAATAGCAGTGAACGGGTGTTGAGATGTCCTAATAGCGGTGAACGGGTGCTGAGATGTCCTAATAGCGGTGAACGGGTGTTGAGATGTCCTAATAGCGGTGAACGGGTGTTGAGATGTCCTAACAGCGGTGAACGGGTGTTGAGATGTCCTAATAGCGGTGAACGGGTGTTGAGATGTCCTAACAGCGGTGAACGGGTGCTGAGATGTCCTAACAGCGGTGAACGGGTGCTGAGATGTCCTAATAGCAGTGAACGGGTGCTGAGATGTCCTAACAGCGGTGAACGGGTGTTGAGATGTCCTAACAGCGGTGAACGGGTGTTGAGATGTCCTAACAGCAGTGAACGGGTGTTGAGATGTCCTAACAGCAGTGAACGGGTGTTGAGATGTCCTAACAGCAGTGAACGGGTGCTGAGATGTCCTAACAGCAGTGAACGGGTGTTGAGATGTCCTAACAGCGGTGAACGGGTGTTGAGATGTCCTAACAGCAGTGAACGGGTGTTGAGATGTCCTAACAGCGGTGAACGGGTGTTGAGATGTCCTAATAGCGGTGAACGGGTGTTGAGATGTCCTAATAGCGGTGAACGGGTGCTGAGATGTCCTAATAGCACTGAACGGGTGTTGAGATTTCCTATGTCGTCTGTTGGAACGCCATTCTCTCATGAACGTGCGAAGGACAGTTAGCGGAAACTAGATGTTACGTTTATAAAGTTTTAAATATGGATATTTTTCTTACACAAATGCATCAATTTGCCTTTATTAACCTCTCAGTCGTGTGGAGCACTTTATGATGGATGGATGCACTTTATTGGACTTCAAAATCTCAACACCCATTCACTGCCATTATAACCAGAACACTTTTTAATGTAACTCTGATTGTATTCGTTGAAAGAAGAAAGTCATATACATCTAGTATGGCTTAAGGGTGAGTAAATCATGGGCTAATTGTCATTTTTGGGTGAAATAGCACCCTTTAAATAGCACTTGAGGGTTATTTCTGTGAAAACTATGGCTGTTAATCAGTCTGACCCGTCCCAGCGAGAGGTTAGAGAGCCCCGACATGCCGGCAGTTACCTGGGATTCGAGAGAAGAGAGAGCGTCTCTTAAGAGACAGGTGATGAGGACGAGAGACACTCACTGAGAGCCAGAGAGAGAGAGAGAGACAGAGATGGATGGGAAGTGTAAGACGTGTCGAGGGAAACACAAGGCAGAAGACAGACACTACTGTTCAGAGTCAGAGTTCAGTATCTACTTGTTTTCTTTTTATTTATTATAAAAAATAATTGAATTAAATAAAAATTATAGATTAAATAATCTGTTATCCTCATTTGTAAGTCCATTTTTGGATAAAAGCATCTGCTAAATGATTAAATGTAAATACATCACAGGAATAAAATACATTTTTAAATATTAAAATAGAAAGCAGGTTTTTAAAATTATAATAATAAATCACAGTATTACTGTTTATTTTACTGTATTTTTGATCATACAAATGCAGCCTCAGTGAGCAGAAGAGATGTAAAAACAATAAATCTTACCAACCCTAAATCTCTGAACGGTAGTGTACATACATGAGCACAGATAGACAAACATCAACATGACATCTTTCACAAATACAGGGATAACGGAGGCAAATCTGGACATTTCTTTACTAGCTCTGATGATGCTCCAAACTGTGTGGCTTTCCTTCCTCTGTGAATTGTTTGTGTGAGGATACACCAGACATTAAACACTGGAAATCTTCCTCTCCATCACAGCTCTCAAATCTCATTCTCATACACTGCTGTTCACAAGTTTGGGATTAGTAGGATTTTTAATGGTTTCTTCTGTTCATCAAGGCTGCATTTATCACTGCATTGATCAAAAATACAGAAAAAAACTATTTAATTTTGTGAAATATTATTGCAATTTAAAATAACAGTTTTCTATTTCAATATACTTTAACATGTATTTAATTCCCATGATGCAAAGCTGAATTTCCAGCATCATTACTCCAGTCTTCAGTGTCACATGATTCTTCAGAAATCATTCTAATATGCTGATTTATTATCAATGTTGGAAACTGTTTTGCTGCTTCATAGTTTTTGGGACCTGTGATACTTTTTTCAGGATTCTTTGATAAATAAAAAGTGAAAAAGGACAGCGTTTATTTAAAAAAAAAAAATAGTAATTTTGTGTTACAACATACAAAAGTTTGAGGTTAGTAAATTCTTTTTTTTTTTTCTTTTCAAGAAATTAATACTTTTATTCAGCAAGGATGTGTTAAAAGGATAAAAAGTGATAGTAAAGACTTATATTGTTAGAAAATATTTTTATTTTGAATAAATGCTGTTTTTTTTACTTTTTATTCATCAAAGAATCAAAGAAAAAAGTATCACTGGTTGCAAAAAAAATATTGAGCAGCACAAGAGTTTCAACACTGATAATAAATCAGCATATTAGAATGATTTCTGAAGGATCATGTGACACTGAAGACTGGAGAAATGATGCTGAAAATTAAGCGCTGCATCACAGAAATAAATTATATTTTAAAGTATATTAAAATAGGAAACTAATATTAGAAATTGCAATAATATTTCACAATATTACTGTTTTTTCTGTATTTTTAATTAAATAAATACAGCCTTAATGAGCATAAGAGACTATAATGTCAGCTGCAACTGGCTGTGTTGAAAAATATGTGGAAAACTTGAATATGTGGAAGTGTGAATGAGAATGAGATTTCAGATCTGCTCCTCACACAAAGCTATCATATTGCTTCAAGACACTTGCAATATTGCAAAATAATTTTATCCCATTAACTTTTATTCTGCATCCACATCTCACCCACAATCTCCTTTTGTACGAGTCATATGGATTTGGAACAACATGAGGGTGAGCAAATGATGACAATTTTCATTTCTGGATAAACGATCACTTTAAATGCACAGAGGACAGCCACTAGAGGGCGACGATTGACTGCTTTCTCAAAGCCCAACAGGGAGCGATGGGTGGCCTGGAAAAGTCCCAGTATCCCATGTGAGATAATAATAATTATGAGTGATTAGTGCTTTAAAGTGTTTTCCCATCTGTTGTTGAACCCTGTAATAATGTGGTGTTTAGCATAATGCACACACAGACTCAAACAAGACCACCTACTGCTCATCCCAAAGGAGATTGTAGGATATGATCTTTACATGACTATCCTGATGTCAAGTCTCTATGAACACACAGCTGTGAGGGGGATATGTAGTGGTATATATGCATGTTGTATAGTGTTTGTGATGTATGTTGTATTGAGTGTGTGTTTGTCTCACCTAGTGTTGGAGCGCTGAGAGCCATGACTCCATAAAAAGAGAACGGCCCCGTCTCAAACTTCATATTCTCAGTCCCAGCCTCCACCTCCACACGGCCCTGTGAGGAAAGAAGCATGATGATGCAAACAACCACAGCCACAAAACAAACAGACAAAAAGTTTGGAATTAGTAATGTTTTTTTTTTTAAAACAAGTCTCTTAAGCTTAAAATAGCTGTTTTCTATTTGAACGTTTTAAAAAATTAAAATGAATAATTTAAAATTAAATTTTTTTCTAAATTTTCGGTCTTCAGTGTCACATGACCCTTCAGAAATCATTCTAATAGGCTGATTTGGTGAGCATTTTGTATGAATTATTATCAATGTTGAAAAGAGTTGTGCTGCTTAATATTTTCATGGAAACCATGATACATTTTTTTTTTTCAGGTTTCTTTGGGTAATAAAGTTTAAAAAAACAGCATTTGTTTGAAATCAAAATCTTTTGTAACATTATAAAATGTCTTTAATATCACTTTTAATGCATCCTTGCTGAAAGTATTAATTTCTTTAAAAAAAACATCTTACACTGACCCCAAACTTCCGGCAATATTGCACATTAAAATCTGATCAGTTTTTTTCTCGTACTGTCATGATTTACTTATATTACTCCAAACACACATGACATTCTATTTCTTTTAAGAAACATAAAAGGAATTCTGCTAAGAGTTCGAAATGTTCATCTTAATAATCAGGACTGACAAGAAACAGTTGACTTTACATCACTGCTGACTGAAAATTTCACCTTCAATTAACAGCTGACACTTCTTTATTACTGTACGCTTTTGTTATATTGAAATTAGCAGCTTGAACATTCTTCAAAACATCTCTTATAATGAATGATGGCAAAAACTAATCCTTTAAATGAATTGGGGACACAGCCGTAAGCCTGTGAAAACACCACACCACCAGTTTCCCAGCCACAAGGAAAATGAGAGCCATTTTTTCTGGAAGGTGAACAGACACATAAATGAACAAAGGAAAAACAACTAGCTGTCAGAGTAAGAAGCTCTGGGTGAATTAAAACCATAGGAGTGAGTGAATGTGAGCTCAGGTCGAGAGGAATGTGAGAACTGTAGCACAGCAAATCCACTGAACGAACACACACATTCTCTCTCTCACACACACACATTCTCTCTCTCTCTCTCTCACACACACACACACACACTCACTCTCTCTCTAACACACACACACACACACTCTCTCTCTCTAACACACACACACTCACTCTCTCTCTAACACACACACACACACACTCTCTCTCTCTAACACACACACACACTCACTCTCTCTCTCTCACACTCTCACTCACACACACTCTCACTCACATACACTCTCACACACACACTCTCTCTCTCTAACACACACACACACTCTCTCTCTCTCTCTCTCTCTCTCACTCACTCACACTCTCACTCACATACACTCTCTCACACTCACACACACACTCTCACACACACACACACACACACTCACTCACACACTCTCTCACTCACTCACTCTCACACTCTCTCACACACACACACACTCACACACACACTCTCACTCTCACTCACACACACTCACTCTCACACTCTCTCACTCACTAACTCACTCACACTCTCACATACACTCTCTCTCACACACACACACACACTCTCTCTCTCTCTCTCTCTCTCTCTCTCACACACACTCATTCACTCTCACACAGACACACTTACTCTCACTCTCAAACACACACACACACAAACACTTGTTTCGCTATCCTTGTGGGGACTCTCATAGGCATAATGTTGTTCTGCTGTACAAACCGTATTTTCTATCGCCCTACACCAACCCTACACCTAAACCTACCCCTTACAGGAAAATTTTCTGCATTTTTACATTTTCAAAAACTTCATTCTGTGTGATTTATGAGCTTGTTTGGACCTGTAAATCTCAATTTAGGTCCCCACCGTGACACAAGTCCCCATGAGGCTGTGTGTATTCAGGTTTAAGTCCCCACCAGGATAGAAAAACAAGTACACTCACACACACACACACTTACTCTCAAACACACACACACTCTCTCTAAGAGAGGGGACTGAATACCACTAATGTCCACACAATGAGGTGCACAATGCAGCACGATCACACCGTTGATAAACACACACACAAAATTAGGGAGTGTCTGCAGGGAGGGACTGCAACGGCTGCATGAATCCTATTTTTCTGGAAAAATCAATCACATTTTACAAATATACAAACTGACCTTATACCAAGAAAGACCTCCAGGACAAAAAGCATACACACACACAAAAATAAGAAACACAGAGAAGAGCTCTTTAAATAGACCATCCTTGTGCCACTTAATATACAAATCCATGGCTGTGACGGCCAGAGTATATGTGTGTGTGTGCTGGCAAAGAGTAAAGTTCACATTTGTCAATTATAAACAGACTTAAGATGGCAAAAATAATCTTATATACCTAGTTCTTACAAATACACAAATTTAGCTAAATGAGGACTGAAGTATATATATATATATATATATATATATATATATATATATATATATATATATATATTAGGGGTGTGCAGCTGGTTTCTATTATTTGTATCTGTATTTGTATCTGTGACAATCTCAAATTATTTGTATCTGCATCTGTATTCGGATAGATCTGGAAGTGGGCGTGGCTTAAACCGGATGTTTGTCAAATTACATGAAAATACCATTTTAAATGCAAATCTGTTCGGTTCGTAGTTTTCATTTAACAAATGTCTTGTGTAACTAAAGAAAGTATTCTGTTTTATTAAAATTATAACTTTGTAAATATCTTCTATTTAAAACTTAACTTAAAACTTAAACTTAAAACATAACTTTATTCTTCTTATTTTCCAGTGAAACTTTGTGTACAGATTTGACAAGAGACAAGCATCCACAATCTTAAATAAGAGCACTAGTAGAAAAAAAAGCTGAAAAAAAAAATAGAAATGGAAAGAAAGTGTTCAGTAGCCTACTCATAGCAGAATGACAATAAAGCTTGCTTGAACTTTAAGTAACTTAGATCACGTGTTGCGGGAGTCTATGATCATTTACGAGTATTTTATCAACAGAGCGCAACAAATCATTTGAACCCTCCAAAAGCCTTGATCAAACATCGCTTTTCTTCCTCTTGTATAATTAAATGTAATGCCGTTCATGAAAAGGGCTAATGTAATGCGTTTTTACAGTTGGATTTAAAAAAGGTTTGAAGTTTGGACCGTTTTTAGGATATTTTTGTCGAGTTGATATAACTCCAGACAAAGCTTTGATTTCTGAGAGACGCGCATAGACCCCAACGCAGCTATTGATTTGCGCTCATTTCATTCACATAGGCTAGTTTACACTCGTTCACTTTACACATCCAGGCCATAGCCAGCTATGAGGTCCAGACCTCCGTAAATGTTTCATGTTCAAAAATAAAATTAGAAAACATATGAAAAATTATTCAAAATCATGTCGCTTAATGAATTCATGTGGCTGACTCGCAGCAGCTGCGAAACACAGGAGTGAAGGAGCTTGGCGCAAGTGCAGCCTCCGCTCCACCATGTTGCCAGATCTAGTTAATATAAGCGTCGCTGGACTTGTTTTAATACTTAATGTAACAGTGTTAATAAAGTAATTAGGGCATTAATAAAGTGGGAAGATGAAGGTTGAGGTTAGAGATTTTGGATCCTATTTGCAAAATACAAGATTTAAACTTATTTTGGCACATTTTTCAGGATATTGGTTGTGTTTGTTTTTTGTAGCAATACCTGGCAACCCTTCTTCACCAGCACTGACAGGCAGCAATCAAAAAAGGAGCACGCGGATAGTTTATTGCTGAGGAGACCACATTCATTAGACAAACACAATGATCACCATGTTATTATCTGTACGAAACTGTGTCAAATGCTATCAAAGCAGTACTAGCCATTATTATTGCGCAAATCTTTAAATAACCTCACTAATGTAGTGCTGTTCCAGCAAACGATTGAAGCCTGCTGAATATTTTTTCTCGTTATTCAGATAAATTCGCGATAGTTTTGAAGCCATTATCCGTAGTTTTCCAATAAGGTATTCGCCTGTGCACATCCCTAATATATATATATATATATATATATATATATATATATATATATATATATATATATATATATATATATATATATATATATATAAATAAGGGATGGCTCACATACCATAATTTTGGCTTCGGGTACAATACCAGAATACCACCGTATCGAGCACAAATCACAATTACAGGTGACAAATAACCAGCCTCAAAAGATAAGTGAATTTAATACAATTTTATTATTATTATTAATAATAATAATAATAACAGATTCATATCTTAATATATTTGTATCAAACTAACAAAAAACCTACAGGGCACATAGGTTACATTTTGATGTTGGAGGAAAAAATATATATATATATATATATATATATATATATATATATATATATATATATATATATATATATATAGGCTAACTGAAGTAATACGATGAAAATATATTCAAATCTTCTTATCTTTTCAGTGCAAAAAAAATGTAACAGAAAACCTAATGGGAACATAGGTTACAGTTTGACTGAGTTTGAAGAAAATAAATATAACTGAAGTAACGCAATTAACGCAACAAATGTTGCTTATTGTGAAGTGTTATTCTAACAGTCAAAGTAATATTCAAAATCACGTTATTATTTCTCTCTCTCAGATTGTTTTCAGATTTCAGACTCAGCCAAAGAAAAAGCATTAAATATAAATCTCACTCTCTCGGCTGCTTCATATTAGCGGTCGGCAGCGCGGCAGAAACATTCCTTCATATCATTGATACTAAAATTAATATACCAAAAGTCTTGCTCAGTTCAAATCCAATTAATATTCGATTGTATGAAATGCAAGTGCATATATTACGTGACCAAAACTTCACTGGTTCTAGTGTGTCACACACGCACGTTTGAGCTGACTGTATTACATCTGTATGTGCGCTGATCAGCTGTAAATAAAAGTTCAAATTAAATCTAAATTTATGAATGATGCTCTCACCTGTTGATCTCTTAATTCTCTGAAAAGATCAGGATGAGCAAGCGACAAATACTTAAAGATTTGATGTGTCCCTGTGGCAGCATGATTATAGCAACGCTTGCATTCGGGTGCAGTAAGGTCGGTTCGTTCACCTTTGTCATCTGTTTTGTATCCAAAGTAATGCCATATTTCACTTCTACTGTTCTCTTTATTTATTAATTTCGGGTGCGTTGATAGAGTTTCATCTGTTTGATCCATCGCGTTGTTCTGTTGTCACATTTACCAGTTGCGCAGCAATTTGGAACTACTAGCATTTTGCAACTACAGCCTATGAAATACCGAATTGAGCAAAATTATGATATCGTACCGTTTGAAATATAATATATACAGGTATTTTTCCAGTACCGGTATACCGCGCATCCCTAATATATATATATATATATAAATAAAACACTTTTAGAAATAATAAGGATGAATAAGAAATAATGAGATAATTGTCACATTTAGCCAACCCTGTGGACAATCTGACAATCTCAACCCTGGGTTCTCGTACACACAGTGAGCCTGTAGATAGGCTGTATAAATAATAGAGGTGTTGAGAAGAGATATGCCTGTTTGTGTGTCTGGTGAAGTTGCATCACTCAGTAAGCTCTTCTCAGCATCAGCACTGTCAATCATTCACAAACACATACTGTGGGTGGCCAAACACAGTGTGTGTTTAACAGCTCTTTGTTAAAGTTACTAACAACAGTGCTCATGTGCATTGAACACAAGCAAACAACTTCAAGGATTTATGTACAGAAGAGACAATCACAACTTCTCTTTCTGTGCTGCTAGAATTCTCCCAGTTAACAATAGAAATGTGCAAAACTACATATTTACAAAATCAATTAGACAGTAATTTGTCTGAATGATCAGTCGCTCTTAAAGACACATTACGCTGGTCACTCCACTAGACGCTTTTCTTTTGGGATATACGGGTGATAAGGCACAGCCCTTCTATACAGAGGTTTTCAACAAATAAACGTCAAATAACTATAAGCTTTTGTTGCATAAAATTATGACCACAGCACTCACAAAAACTGAGACCTACTATTCACAAATAAATCACAGCAGCTCATTTGAAGCCTAACATTAAATAATCTAAAACTCTCACCAAGAAGCTGCATCTCTAAATTCATCTTCAAAGCACTGCCACTAACAGAATAAAAACTAAAACTCTAGTTTTGGACCTTCACGGACTAGTCATGATCTCTAATAAACAAAATGTCATTGTCTCTCTCTTTTTTCAGATTTATCTCAAATCTAAAGGATAAACTACTATACTGTACTATGCTATAGCTTACATATTTCTTAAATTAAATTTTGTTGTAGAACAAAAAAAGAAAATAAATCTTTAGTTTGTTATTTTTAGATTTTTAGAGATAAAAGTGTAGATTTCTAAAAAAAAAAAAAAATTAAATAAAGCAAAACTTCTACTATATTTCTTTATTTTGTTGTAGAATAAAAAAGATCAAAAGCTAAATTTAAGATTATTTTGAATTAAGTTGTTTTTAGATTTTTTTGAGAAAAAAAAAATCTAAAAGCTAAATTTTATATTTATCCTTTATACTGCATTGTTTTTAGATTAAGGAAAAATTATCAGATTTAAAAAAAAAATAAAAAAATACTTGCGCTACTTTTTATTTTGAATTATTAGAGAAAAAAAATCATTGTGTAGATTTTTTTTTATAAAAATCTAAATCTAAAAAAACTACACTTCAAATTTATCACGAGTATCTAAAACTTTATTATAAGGCAACAAAAAATAAACATCAAAAGGTTTGTCTTATCTTTATATAAGCAAATGATTTGATGAAACTATTTTCTTATTTTGGGTTGCCTTAAATTTAGGTTTTTAAATAAATTAAAATATAAAATAAAATATATATATACACACATATACAGAAACATTTGGCTCGTCTTCATTTTTTGTTATTTAATTTAAAACGCAATGAAAACTCCATCCTGTCTTTGACTTTCTTCATTTGTCTATCAAAAGATGCAACCTGGAAAATCTACATAGACTGTTTTTCTCTGGTTTCAGCACGTTTGAACAGGAGAGCAGCAGCAGAAGAAGAGCTGTGGATCCTGACATCTCAGAAAGCAGCATTAATCTGTGATGAAGGTCACTCGGCCGCTCTCAGCTTGAGGCCGTCTTCAACCGCTGCCAAGAAAGAAAGGTCTCCACGTTGGGAAGTCTACTTGCAAGCACACTCAGCGTATTAAATAATAATCATAATAATATGGCATATCCTGCTCCCACAAACACATCATTGAGCCGCTTTAAATAATAAATAACAAAAGCCACACCAACAGATTTAACAGCCTCAAACTGCTGCTAGTGTGCACTTCATAACCTATTAATGAATCTCCTTCTCACTGTGAATAATCTACACCGCTGTCCTGACTTCAGACACTCAACAAGTTCAATCCGTAACAGTTCAAGGAGCAAAGATCAGTGTCCAAACGTTTCAGAGCCACAAACCACACCAGTTTAAGATGTGTAAGATACTTCTCTGCAGGTCTTAAATCGCCTTAATCACCCATAAATTAAGGCCTTAAAAAGGTCTTAAATTCATAAAGTCACGGCATCAAGTGAAAATAATTACATTCTTATTTTACAGTACAAATAATATTTAAACATCCTTAGATATTTACTTGAGAGGCAACATGAAGATATTAAAGACTTGTTTTCTTAGAAACCGAAAACTAAATCTCAAGCATTAAACATTTTTAACAAAAAAATTGTTAATTGAAAATTAAATGAGTTAAATAAAATGAAAACATAAAACTTATTTCATCTAGTTGCCAGTTGCCAACATTTCACATTTTCATTTCATTTAAATAAAAAGTAATATAAACTATATAGGCATATATATATATATAAAAAAAAAAAATTATAAATAAAAATAAATAAATAAATATATATATATATATATATATATATATATATATATATAAATAAATGAATAAAAACAGACAAAAATCACTCAACAAAATGAAACAAAACTAAAATGAAAAGAAAACACATCATACAAAAATAAAAACTATAACAACCTCAGTGATAGTTAAAAAAAAACACTGGAAGTTGTATTTTCAACTCTTTGTATACATTGTTATGTACAGTTTAATGTAGTGAATATATTGTGCTTCCTTTTCTTCTTTAATTGGTCTGAAAAAAGTCACCTAAAAATGAAAATTCATTTACTCACCCTCACGTTTTTCCAAACATGTATGAGTTTATTTCTTCTGTCGAACACAAAAGATATTTTGGTAAGCACACAGCTGTCGGTAGCCATTGACTTCCATGGGTTTTTTTCCCCATACTTTGGAAGTCAAAGTCTAGCAGCAATTGTTTGGTTCTCAACATTTTTTTAAATATCTTCATTTGCGTTCAACAGAAGACAACAAATCATTCCAGGCTGGAACAGGATTATTATGGCTTTAATGAATGTGTGGGGTCTGTAATTGACTGAATGGCTGAGGTGGGCATGTGATGTTTAACCATCACCAGCTGAATGGTCTAATGATTGTTTAGAGGCCAACAATAACAACAACAACAAACCCCAGAGCGAGACCGAGAGAATGAATGAAGGAATAAATGATGGGACGACTGTGGGAACTAAACGTTTGCTCTATAGGAAATCATCTGGATTTCTGCATCCCAAAATCTGAGATGAGCTTCATTCAGGTGATAGCAATTAAACACAGTGGTGAATCTTAAACAAATGATTCAAATAACCAAGCTAATGGATGGGAAAGCGTGTGCAGACATATATTTCCTAGTTGAACCTGCTTTATTGGCAATAACCTCCATCATGTGCTTTTTATTGCTACATTATTGCAGTTGTGCAACTGTTACAAGGTATTTTGGCTCACTTTCTTTATATGAAAGAGTTCATTATACCAGATGTGAGATCATGCCAGAGCATATCAACAGTGCTGAGGTCAATAATGCTTTCCATTCAAAACATACAGAAACAGCCTCTTTGTTACTGCAGTTTCTGTGTGTTTTCTGTCTGTTCTCTTCAGTCGAGTCTAACCCTAACCCAAAGCCTGTTGTCCTAAACTGCTTAAAACACCTGTTCTAATTAGCTTCAGAAGCTGTGACCCGGCTGAAGATCGGTGTGGTTACCTGAAGGATGAGGATGAAGTAGTCCACAGCTTTGCCGCGCAGGTACAGGTAGTGGTGCGCTGATTTCTTGTCGTTCTCGTTGAATTTGATCTCCTGGATCACGTCAGGGTGTTTAAGGATACGCAGAAGAACTTTCTCTGAGATCTGAGATGGACTGAACAGATTCACTTCTGCAGAGACACAGACAAGACACGTTCAGATCAAAGCATGTTTTGCTTCCTTTGCTTTAGAGAAACTGGTGGCACTTTACAAGAAGATTAAATGTGTTACATTAGTCAATGATAATAGTTTGTTTGTTTGTTTGAACAAAATGCCAGTATTCAAGGCTTATTTCTTGGTGAAACACAGGCTAAAACATAAAAAAAAAACATGTTTAATGTCCAATTTTTACACTATATTAAAGTCCATTTTTATATTTATATTGGGAAAGTTATTTTACACTAATGCATTTTTAACATTTTAAGTCTTACATTTAACATAAGTTTATGTATTTTGAACAAATAGCACAGCAATGTGTTTATAAATGAAACATTAACATGGTTAAATGCTTACTGTAAAGAGCTGATGGGATCAAAACATTTAGAAGAAATGGAGTTTATGCAAATAAGAGGATTAAAATATGTCATTAGCAATGGAGTCGCTGATGGATTCAGTGCTTAAATCACATACAACTGCAATGCATCGTGTCTACTATTACAATACTAATATTTCATATTAAATACAGTTTGCATGCTTTCAAAGGGTTGAAACATGTAAACACAAGTGATACGTACACTACCAGACAAAAGCTTTTGAACTGTAAGATTTTTAATGTTTTTTAAAGAAGTCTCTTCTGCTCACCAAGCCTGCATTTATTTGATTCTGAAGTACAAAGAGAAAAAAAAACAGAAGAAAAAAAAAAAAACACAGTAAAATTTGGAAATATTTTTACTATTTAAAATAACTCTTTTCTATTTGAAAATTTTTATTTTATAAATTATTCCTGTAATTTCAAAGCTGAATTTTTAGCATCATTACTCCAGTCACATGACCCTTCAAAACTCATTCTAATATTCTGATTTTCTGCATAAGAAACATTATTATTATTATCATCATCATCATCATCAATATTTATTAACAGCTGAGTAATTTTTTTTTTTTTCAGGATTCTTTGATGAATAGAAAGATGCAAAGATCAGCATTTATCTGAAATAAAAAGCTTTTGTAACATTATACACTATCATTCAAAAGCTTGGAGTCTGTGTAATTTTTTTTTTTTTTTTGGTAAAGAAATTATAGAAGTTAATACTTTTATTTAGCAAGGATGTTTTAAATTGATGATAAAGACATTTTTAATGTTACAAAAGATTTCTATTTCAGATAAATGCTGTTCTTTTTAAATTTCTATTCATCAAAGAAATCTGAAAAAAATTCTACTCAGCTGTTCAACAACAACAAATGTTTTCTGAGCAGCAAATCAGAATATTAGAATGATTTCTGAAGGATCATGTGACTGGAGTAATGATGCTGAAAATTCAGCTTTGAAATCACAGAAATAAATTACATTTTAAAATATATTCAAATAGAAAACAGTTATTTTAAATAGTACAAATATTTCAAAATGTTCCTGTTTTTGCTGTACTTTGGATCAAATAAGTGCAGGCTTGGTGAGCAGTAGAGACTTATTGAGACTTATAATCTTACTGTTCAAAAGCTTATGACTGGTAGAGTAGGTTCTTGGGCCTCATAAATAGAATTTGCACTGATAACTTGTTGAAATGACACTTGTGCAGCAGATCGTTCACCTGTGGCGAGGAAGCGGTGAGCGGCGAGCAGCAGCTGAGGAGAGATCTTGACTTTAGACTCGCTCTCATGTTTGAAGGCAGAGAAGTCTCGCTTGTTCTTATTGTGTGCCACTTTCTTCCTGGTGCGGTTATCAGCTGCAGAAAAATGCACAAAAGACTCAGAACTGGAGCAGAACACTGAGGATTTCATATGAAAGTTTTAATTCCTCCCAAAGATTCACACCAGTAGTACCATGAAACTCAATATGACGACAACACATGCTTTTCTCCAGAAACGCTGAGCGCACGTCTCTGTGATTTCCACACATGTGAAGATGTTTATGATGCAGCACAGCAAGAGGAAGTCAAAAGTCTGCATTCTGGAGATTTTTTTTTATTTAAAAGACGACAGAAAACACACTCCACTCACTGTAGAGGTCAGACTCGTCCAGGATTTCTGATTTGATGATCTCCTCAATGACATCTTCCAGCGTGACCAATCCCAGCACCTCATAGAACGGATCTCCCTCCCCCTCGTTATTAACCTTCTGAACGATCGCCAGGTGTGATTTACCTGCAGGAGATGATGACGATTAATCACATCGGTTCAGTCAACTCCCAATCAACCAGATCAGTTATGACTGAACAGCAAACGCTGTCACTGAACTAAAAAAACAACAATACACATTCATGAAAGAGTATTTGTGTTGCTCTTTCAGTAAACAGCTGTTAATTAATAACGATGATGATGCAGTCAAATAACACTCCTCAAAGACCTTTAGTATTAAAGCAGAAAATGTATTCATGAATAAGAAACCAGCAATAATTGTTTGGTAGACCTTTGCATAAAGATAATATATTCTAAATATTGCATAATTGTATATTTCATAATTTAATATAATTATTTATTATATATTATATTATTAATAATAAATTAAATCTACACATTGTTGTTATTATCATTATTATTATTATTATTATTATTATAAACACTCATCAAAACTCTTTATTATTAAACAATCAAGCAATAATGGTTTGGTAGACATTTGCATACAGATATTATTATTTAATTGTATTTTTCACAATTGAATATAATAATTATAATATAAATTATTTTATCATTAATATTAATTTTATTAATAATATCCATTTGTGATTTTTTAAAAATATTTTTTAATACTACATATTCTAATATTTCTCATAATATGCTTAAAAGTAAGCCACTTCTAAGCTGATTTACCCAAAAAGTCTAAAAACTATGGTTTTGTGGCACAAAACACTACTCAGCCAATGGCATGAGTTTGGGGGCGGGGTTATGAGTTTGCCTGACCAATGGCAATGTTTCAGAAAACCTATTTGAAAACATTATTTTTGAATTAAAAAAAAAAAAAGAAAAAAAAAAGAAAAAGAAAATAAAATTTCAGATTTACATTCGCTTATCCAAATCACTTGCTAAAGCGTAATTCTTTAAGATCACATTTATCATATATTTTAAATTTGTGAACCAGAGATTGAAACAACTCTCAGTCAGTTCAAGGCTGATGTTTACTAACTATGACAGAGAGAAATGAAGCAACTAACTGTGTGAGAGAAATACCACGGTACAGTGATGAAATGAGCATTTACAACCAAGGCATTTACTTGTAATGACTAAAGTACATTTCCAAAACGTGCATTTCTGCTCAGTTTAGAGATGGTAAAGACAAAGCAGCACTGTAGTGCTTACTGTATCTTGTTTCTTTATAAATAGTGTCAAGGACAAACAGAAAGAGTTTATGAGGAGCTGTATTGTGGCCATGCAGCACAGGAAATCCTAAAGCGTTTGCTTATCAGAACAGAAAGCCTCCATCCAGAGGTCAGGGGTTAAAGCAAAAAAAAAAAAAAAATCCTGAGCCTGAACTTTTTTCTGGGAGTGAGGGGTTGTGGGGGTGGACACATATACAGGGTTATTTGGCAAACAAACAAACAAACAAACAAAAAACCATTTGAAAATGATTTTCCATTAAACTACCTGATAAATAAACTAATAATACAAAATTGTACAAATAAAGCGCTGCACACGCAAAGAACGCAACTGTGGCAACTTTAACATTTGAAAGGATACTATGGCAAAGTTATTGCTTTCCTTATACAAACTGATTTTTTTTTTCATGAATATATGATTGTCCTGAAGAAAGAAAGCTGTATCATACACTTGGAAAATTATGAGCTGAAAAACAGGCTTTAATATGACTATATTTATATATAACCTAATGATGAGGCAATAATAATTGATTCAAATAAAGTATCAAAACCAAGTAATTACATGGTTTCACTGTTAAAATACATGTAATATATTATAAAAAAAAACCTGCAGAGGGCGCCAACGGCCTGGTGATGTTTCATGTGATTCAACGACGCTTAAATCCATTTAATTTTAATATTTGGCCACATGCAATATCAGAAACTTTTATTTTGAAATCATGATGTACAATCAATCGCATAATTAGAAATATATTGATGTATTCTCCTGTGTTTGCACCATAGACTGTAAAACAAGCACAGGTTTATAAATGATTTGCATTACAAATCCATTGAGATAACGCATAGTTTTCCCAGATGAACGTTAAGCAACCCAAACTCACCGAATATGCAGAGGAAGAGTTTAGCCCCTTCACACATGCAGTCTTTACTGGTAAATTAAAATCCTTTTCAAAACTACTCGTAAATTTGTTCAGGAAATCATATAGTTCTTATGGGGACGACGTGATTATTTTGAGCTGTTTACAAAGCTCTGCTGCTTTTTTAATAGCTTTTCTATGTAAATATGGCGCTACACACGCAGCTTTTTCAATGTGTCGCGCTCGAGACGCAGCCGCTTCTTTTCCATTCCTCTGCTATTATGCATGTCTCATGTTTATAAGAGCAAACACTTCCGATTGGCTAGTAATGTTAGTTTGGTTGAGAGTGAAAGCTGTGTTCCTCTCATACCATTGGTAGGCGAACTCGTGAACTGGAAGGTGATATCAACAAGTTTTTTAAGTGTAGAACTATCTCTTTTTTACGCAGCCAAACGCCGCACGCCGGAGATCCGGCACGGTGCAGGAGAACTTTAAGCCCTGAGAGGTTACGTGCAGACATAACGCCCTGCTGCACTGACATCACCAGCCAAAGCAGTCAACTGCAAACATCATGTAGCATCTTGAGTTACAAAATAATTCAACATGCTTGTCTTGTCCAAAACCACAAAAACACTTCCTATCTTTTACTACAGATGTTTTGACTCCTATTGTTTAGACCATCAAACAATCACAAGACTTCACTGCAATGCGGCATGACACTAAAATTCACGCAACATGATATTTATGTGGTATCTTAGGATACGCTACCTTAAAAAAAAAAAAACAGAATGGCTATGATATTTTTTGAGAGAAATTCTGCAAGGATGCATTAAGTTGATGGAAAGTGACAGTAAAGACATTTATAATGTTCCAAAAGACTTCAATCTCAAATAAATGCTGTTCTTTTGAACTTTCTATTCATCCAAGAACCCTGAGAAAGACACTTTCCACATTTTTCAACACAACTTTCAACTAACAATAATAATAATACAAAGGAAATGTTTAATTCAGCATCAAATCATAATTTAATAAAGATTTTTAAAGACCACAACACTGAGGACTGGAATTAATGGCTGCTGAAAATTCAGCTTTACCTTTTCAAAAATATACAGATTTAAAATAAATTATTTTTAAATTAAATGATAAAATATATTAAAATAGAAACAGTTATTTTAAATTCTAATAATATTTCACAGTACTGTTTTAGATGTATTTTTGGATCAAATAAGTGCAAAAATAAATGTAAAATAAAAAGCTCTGGTGAACAATTAAAAAAAAAAAATGTACAAAATGTTATTTTAAATTGCAATAATATTTCACAATTACTTTTTGACTGTATTTTTAAAGTCAAACACAAAAAGAACATAAGAATCTTGTTTCAAAAACAAAACTGTACTGATCCCAAACCTCTCAACATTAATGTACTTTCAAGAATAATATGATAAAAGTCCAAAAACCAGTGTTAGAACTATGTCCAAAACTGTTACCGTAATATTTACATCATACTTCAAGGTCAATCAAAGACAGTCAAGGTGCATAATCAACAAAAATGTATCAACATGATACCACATTTAATCAAAACCTGGTAATACCATGGTATGACTCAATTAGCAGTCAGAGAATGAAGAGTTAAAGCTCTCCTGCTTATCTTTCATCTCAGTGTTTGTAATGTGACGGGATGTAGCTAATAAAGCCTGTGCTGGAGTCCTGCTGAAGATTCTGTAGAGCAAGAGTCTCTGCTTGAGAAGAGCGAACGGTTCGTTCAGGAGCACAGATCTCGACAGCAGATGTCCCAGCGGGTCTGCATTATGCTGCAGAGGAACAAATGAGCCAAAAATCACAGCGGCAACATGAGAAACTGTTCACGCACTGTGCTGAGGGATGTTCTGGAAAACTACAACCATTAACACCAGTCAACACAATCATAAGAGAGCATACAATACTCCTGTAGAAGTCAAATGAAAATAATAGTTCAGTCAAAATTAGACTTGTGCCGGTATTCAGTAATGCAATATATCATGATAATGAACATGCACGATATTGTTATCGTGGGCACTTCAAAATACCGAGAATAATTATTTATGACAAATTATTCAGAATTTTGTATGCATTTTAAGAATGCTTTTCCCATCAACTGGGTAAATGCACAACACTGCTGTAAGCTGCGTCGCCCTGGATGAAAGCGCACATTCACTCTCTGACAGCAGAGGGCGCTGAACAGCAGAAATGCAGCCGTTATCCCAGAAACCCCAGAAACAAAGCAGCTGTGCTACTTTCTGTTTCTGAATCCTGTTTAAATGATTTAAATACCCATTCAGATTTTTGTATTCGCTATGGTGTTCATCACAGCACCAAATACTTAAATATTTAGATTAATAGGCTATTTATTTTCAAACTTTTTTTACATTTTAATCTGGACTACAATATGCCCTTGATATTGTTTGAAAGTGTTTTGACTCTTTATTGTTCAGTCACACTTTACATTAGGGCTTCATTAGTTGACATTAGTTAATTCATTAGTTAAACTCCCAATGAAAAATTCTTCTAAAGATTCATTAATCTTAGATAATTCACATATTTAATAACATGTCAAAATTAAAAGTTAATTTTTTTTTTAATAATTTCTGTAGCAAATGTAGGTATTGCTCATTGTGAATGTTAATGAATTAACTAAGGTTAACTAATGTTTGGACTCTCATTCTGACGGCACCCATTCACTGCAGAGGATCCACTGGTGAGACAGTGATGCAATGACACATTTCTACAAATCTGATGAATAACAAACTTGTGAGTAAATAAAGAACATTTTTCATGTTTGGGTGAACTATTCCTATAACATACTGCAATTTATCGGTCTATTATACTTGCAACTGATGAGCCAAGAATCTGAATGCAAATCATAATGTTTAACATTAGGCTTTAACCATAGTAAACCATTATATAGTCAAGGTTTAGCACAGCTTGACATTCTTAAAAACCACCTTTTCTTTATAATGCTTTTCTATGGGGAAAAGATTAACTTTAAAATGCAGCTGCAAAAAAATCGACTCGAGACTCAGTTTATCAGTCAATCTACAAGGTGAAGTATTCTCTCAGAATATTGTGACACTGTTTAAATAAAAGATACATTTCGTATTGACTGGCACATGTGAGCATGTCTGTCACACACAGAGGTTTGTTAAAGTCAGACAAAGGCACACTGAAATCTTATTTAATTTCTTATATAAAAAAATAAGAACTATGCATGTCCCCTGTACTTTCTGCATTTCACAAGGCAGTTGTGTCTTGCTGAGTCATCAATCCCTGCGGCGAGAACAATGCTCATCTGTCAGTGCATCACTCACACTCTCTGTCCTCTGTGCCTCTTTCAGACGCTACACCAAACTCAATCCACTCACAGTGAATATATTCAGACAGCAACACTCGACACACCTCATCATTCTTCATTTTAGAATAAACTGATCAAAAGCTTGCATCAAGTTGATCAAAACTGCCAGTAAAGACATTTATAATGTTACAAAAGATTTCTATTTCAAATAAATGCTGTTTCTTTCCATTCATCTGTGAAACCTAAAAAATTTTTAAAAAAATGCATCATGGTTTCCCCAAAAATATTGTGCAGCACAACTGTTTTAAACATTGATAATAATCAGAAATGTTTCTTGAGCAACAAATCAGCATACTAGAATGATTTCTGAAGATCATGTGACACTGAAGACTGGAGTAATGATGCTGAAAATACAGATTTGATCACAGAAATAAATTATAATTAAAAACAAATGGATTTATATTGTAATAATATTTCACAATATTACTGTTTTTACTATATTTTTGTTCAAACATAAGCAGTTTTGGAGATAACAGACTTCTTTTAAAAATATTAAACAAATCATAGTGTTACATATACATGTGTCCCTGGAGCACAAAAGCAGTCTTCAGTCGCTGGGGTATATTTGTAGCAATAGTCAACAATACATTGTATGGGTCAAAATTATCCATTTTTCTTTTATGCTAAAAATCATTAGGATATTAAGATCATGTTCCATGAAGATACTTTGTAAATTTCCTACCGTAAATATATAATATCTCAAAACTTCATTTTTGATTAGTAATATGCATTGCTAAGAACTTCATTTGAACAACTTTAAAGATGATTTTCTCAGTATTTTGATTTCTTGGCACCCTCAGATTCCAGATTTTCAAATAGTTGCATCTCAGCCAAATATATCCGGCTCATATGTTTATGTTCAGTAATTTTACTTTAATGGCAAAGAAAAGAACCTTTTCATTGCCATTAAAGTGAAAGTACTGAACCTTCACATAGGAGCCTGATCAAAATGCTCATTTTCGAAGAAAATTTCAAAGGGCACTTAGAGGCTTTTGCAACTGAACTTGCAACAAGACTTCCTACAAAGTTAATAAAGGAGGTGTGCCATCTGACATAGTAGACAGACAAACTTGTTTTGAAGATTGATAATTTCTCAGAATTTGGTTAATATGTCACTTGACGTTTTGTTCTCAAAAATACAGGCGCATTTTTCAAAAAAAAAAAGAAAAAAAAGTTTATAAACAACTTTGGCTATTGAAGTTACTTTACAAATTAATTGACATCACATATCATTAACTACTGGATCAGAACACTGGAGTTCACTTGGGCACGTTCTTGCTTGTCAAACGTATAAAGCTGATTGTTGTTGATTTAAACCAGTTGGGTCACTTTTGATTGAGTCCGTCACACCTTTAATGATGTATGTAATACTTGACTATTTTTCTTAAGATGTTACGATATTCATAGATACACTATATTGCCAAAAGTATTGGGTCGCCCCCTTCTAATGAACAGGTTTGACTACTTTAGTAATTTCTATGAGTACAAATCTTAATGTTAAAGCATATAATGATATTCTAGGAAATTGTGTGCTTCTAATATTATAGCAACAGTTTGGACAGGACCCTTTTCTATTCTAACATGACAATGCCTCTGTGTATAAGACAAGGTTCAAAAAGAAAATGATTGATTGAGTCAGTGTGGAAGAACTTGACTGGTCTGCATAAAACCAAGTCCTAATCCCAGTTGAACACTGGCTCTGGTGTGACTGTAAATGCAGACCTTGAGCCAAAAACTCATCACCAAACACCAATGACTTGTACATATGGGTTCAGTCATTTTAGACACTTCCAAAACTTTTGCAACAGAGATGGAAATACAATTTTTAAATACATGAATTATGTTCCCATCGTTGTTGACACAGATTTGGAAGTGCATTTTTCTGTTCTGAAGAAGGGGGTGTCCCAATACTTTTGGCAATATAGTGTACATTCTCCAGGAGATTTCTATGACACACATCAGCAGAAATATGTCCAATATAACAGCACATCCCAAATTCTCACACTGAACACAAAAAAATAAATGCATTTAGGAAGTAAATTGGCAGTGTTGTGTCTCTTTCTGAAGAAACAGGACATTACTGATCTCATCACAATGACTCATTCAGCTTATCTGAGACACATGCAATTACACCAGTGCTTCTTTATTCAAGGGTGAGTAGAAGAAGAAACTGCATACACCGTCTTGATTGAATATGGGGTTTGTCATCTGAAGTTTCACTGATGGTCAGTTTCACAAAGACATCAGTGCAGCACTATGCAGATTGAACATCTGACTGCACCCAACACTGTGGATCTTTCTGATTGTTAAATATCTGCATCTGTTTTTACATTTGAATCAAAAAAGTATAAATAGTTCTCAATACTCCAACTCCATTATCATTTCTGGAAGTCGACATGAATTGCCACTTACACTAGTGTCACATATTAAAGCAGAGACTAAATAAGGAGTTCGCTAAAATTATGTGTAAATAGCTGTTTGGCTGCTGGATGACATTCAGTGACGTCGACTGAAAAAGAAAGCGATTTGAGGGAAGCAGCAAATAAATAAGGTTGATACTGATTTGATGATCATAACTTGTTTTATAACAAAGAAACTTTCACCAGTTACACAGCCCTGCATCTTCAATCTGCAAAAGAGTGAAAAATGTGCAAATACTCTGTTTAATATCAAAGAACTTCACATAAACAAGTTTGTAAATAAGCTTTTTTTCCTGTGGCTGTCTGGAAGCAGTAAAACACAGATGCAGCAGAAAACATCTGGGTCACGTTTGCATTTTCTTCAGTCACTGGCCAGATTTCTAACCTCGAAATCAGGATTAGGCATAAATAATGTCTTTTGAATCATTCATATATGCAAATCAGCTAAGAACCTGGCTCTGAGGAAGACAGGATTCATGTCTTTTAGGTTGTTTGTGTGTGTGAGAGATTGATTAAAGGATAATATAATACTTCTTCACCTTATAAATGGTTCAAAACTTGAGCAAATCAGGCACTATTTTTGAGTCGGCAACCCAAAATTATTAAGAAACAAGTTGGATTTTGTTCAGAAAATATGATGCAGGATGATGATATCTATTCAATAATGCATCTTTAGACCAACCATTAAATATCATGATTTTTAAATACATAAAAATCTGAAAAAGATTTTTTTTTTTGTTCAATAACTACATTTTTGCAAGAACCACTTGATTTAAAATTTCTTATTTTATTTAAATTTTTTTTTTTTAAAAATGTAGATTTTAGCCTGAGTTTCTTTGTTGTAGTAATGAGAGCTTATCCAGAAATGTTCCAAGAAATGTCTATAAAAACTCATATCTCTTACAACTGTTAAACCACTTGATTTTAAACATTTTTTCTAATAAATAATATAAATACAGTATTATTTATCTCGACAACAATGTTTACATTCTCCTGTTCAAAAGAAACTATAATTAACATAAAAAATCTAGTCTGACGAGAATTAAATACATTTTTCTATTTTATAGCACATTTGTGTAGTTAAGAGTAAATGGAAAGTGAGGCTCTGACATCCAAACCACCTTCATCAGCAGAGCTTTTCCTTCTTCTCGGGCTCTAACACAAGCACATGCTCGATCAGCACTCCTAACCATCAAACGGCACGACAGGAAGTAAAAGACAGGAAGAGAGGAATATCTGTGACAGAAACACAGAGACTGTGATCCTATTAGAATACGGAGTGGCTTATAACATGATAATACCGTCAGAGAACTCGCCAGATCTACCTAGCACAACCAAACACAGACCGAAACCACAAAATAAAGCGCAGCTTTGACAAATCAGACTGACTGCTTTTTGATCACCTTATTCTTCAATGCGGAAATAAGCTGTTTTCTGTGAATGTGCAAGACTCCTTCATTAGCCAGCTGCTATAGGTAGGCTAAATAACCAAGCGAAGTAAACAGTCAAACTACAAATCAGTATGCTTATGATTCTGATAATTAACTCAAACAATATGATGACAAATACCAATATAAAGTGGCTTATTACACAGCTCACTGGAATACTTGATTCTGATTGGCTGCTCGTGACATTCCGAGGAGCGTTATTCCCTGATTCAATTTAAACTCAAATCAATATTTTGTGTCTAATTATTTACTTATGTGTCAAGTAGTGGTTGTTATGGCAGAATAAAGCCTGAATTGTGAACAACTGGCTGGATGTACACTACCAGTCAAAAGATTTTGAATTTGTAAGATTTTTAATGTTTTTTAAAAAGTCTCTTCTGCTCATCAAGCCTGCATTTATTTGATCCAAAGTCCAGCAAAAAGAGTAAAATTTTGAAATATTTGTACTATTTAAAAAAAATGCTTTCTATTTGAGTATTTTTTAAAATGTAATTTATTCCTGTGATTTCAAAGCTGATTTTTCAGCATCATTACTCCAGTCTTCAGTGTCACACAATCCTTCAGAAATTATTCATATGCTGATTTGCTGCTCAAAAAACCTTTTATTATTATTATTGTTGTTGAAAGTTCAGAAGAACAGCATTTATCTGAGACAGAAATCTTATAAACGTCTTTATCAAATAAAATTATTAATATCTATAATTTATTTCCCAAAGAATTATACTGACTCCAAGCTTTTGAATGGTATAGTGTATAATGTTACAAAAGCTTTTTATTTCAGATAAATGCTGTATAAATGCACGTTCATGAGTTTGTGAACTAACGTGAATGTGTAGTTCTATTAACTAAAATTACAAAGATTAATAAATGCTTTAGAATATTGTAAACATTTCTTGAAGTTGCAAATAAAAACTGATTACTGGTCTTACTTTACTTCTGAAGTGTCATTCACTTCATCTGAAAATTGTTTCTAAGTAAATCCTACCAATTTTTTTTCAGTGTCTATTGTTCATTGTTAGTTCATGGTATTTAATGCATTAACTAATATTATCAGACCTTAATGTAAGGTGCTACCAGTATTCTTGATTACTAAATGTAAAAATACAAAATATTTAGAGATGATGCCTGGATATCAATGTAACAAATGCAGCATATCATTATTCGAAATACTTATAGTCACATACTGAATATGGTTTGGCTTGCTATTGAAATGATCAGTCCATATACTGTGTGATACACTGAAATTCTGAATATGCAGAGGCGATACAGACCTCCAAAAGTCAACCAATAAAACCTCCTACACATAAACGACAGCTGAAATTAGTTAATCAGTCACGCAACTCAAGAAACTGCGTCAAAATTCATGATTTCTTCATACTTCACCCAACACACAAACACGGTCTCTCACCTGAAGGGAACTGACGAAGCCTGATTTAATGATTCACAGTCACAGGATTACTACATTGCTTTTGAATTTACAGCCAGTCACCACTATTGACTGGTAAATCATGCATTATCTGTCCAAGTCAAAAGAACAGGACAGAAGCACACAGTACATCTTGAGGCTTGACTGTCTTTCTTCAAGTCATGACACCACAAGAATCATAAGTATGCAGTACCTTTCAGATAACCAACAATCTCTGCCGTAAAACCAAACATGTTATCTAGCTTTACATTTCTCATGTTATCAGTGTAAAGTCCTTCGGTAATGTCATATAGCATTCACATCAGCACAACACACTGTGTGATGATAACTACTTACAGCAAACGAGCTACAGTGCCACAGCAGGTTATTAAAAATGAATATGGCAGGAAGGTTAGCACAATAAATCCCAAACTTGAGGATTATACTAGATTACAGAGGAGGCAGTCAATCAGACTCGAAATAAATGTAATTTATATGCCATTTTGACTGTTTAAATGGATGCCAAATATAGCAGAATATACACTCTTCTCCATAATTTCTGCAACAGAAGAGTTCAAGTCAAAGCTTGATAAGATAACAGGTTTTGCCCCATTATTAGTGTCATGGCTTTTGTGATGACAACAAACACATGTGATTAGCCAAAAGCTTTGCAGAGTTAAATAGCAGCTCAGTATTTATACTTATTATACAAGGCTTTAGGAGTGAATTACAAATATCTGCTTATACTTACATTCCCAGAAGGCCTGTAGTAAAGCCATGGTTATTCAACTGAGATGCTTATTACAATAGCCTCATGGCTGGCTATCAATGGCATCATAATTATTGATCCTAAGTGGATTCATAAAGACTTGCTGGGAAATATTTCCAAAAATGTATTAGCATAAGGTCAACATGAAATTGCATTTACACGCCATTTTACATCTGTAATGGAATATAATTTAAGGCGAAATAAGATATTCAATAAAAAAAAAAAACAAATTTTAAAAAAAATCAGGCAGGACTTGTTTTTAATCAAATAAAATTTATTTGATCATGAAAAGTTCTTTATATCAGGGCTATCATTAACTAAAGCTATTAAAACAGTGTTGTTAACAGAAATACAAAATATCAGATTATTATATATTAGAACAAAATAAATAGCATTTAAAATGACCAAAAAAAAAAAACAGAAAATATTAAAAATATTTAAAAAATTAATAAAACTCTAATTAAAAACAACATTAAGACCAAGCCGATATTTAGTATCGGTATCGGCTCAGATTCTGGTATTTTCCGCTGGATCGGGTATCGGTCAGACGAGGACGATCCTAATTCGATATTCTGCGTAAACCATTCTGTGTTATTGTTAAGCCCCAAGAAAGCCACAAAAACATTATAAAGCAAAATAAAGTTTTCGTTCTCTACATTTAAAATGTTCTGAAGCCATTCCACAGTTTAATGTGAAGTAAAGATGAATATTTAAGTCAAGTTCACAGATACTTCTTTCTAACATTTCACTGCTGGTTATACTCTGTATAATTGTGTATGTGACAAATAAAATCTTGAATCTTGAAACATAAACTCTAATCTCCGCTGCGGCTGTGTGTTATCCTCCATTCAGCGTTCAAACTGTGTGTTGTGTTCAGTTACGACGATGAAACTCTCTCCAAGATTCAATGTTGCTAATATTATAATTAATATGTAAATAACGATACATGGTTTTACATAAAAGGACTTTATCTTGGTAGAGTTTTGTGCTGTTTGTGTAAATTTCTACTGAGTATCTGGTTAGATCACAACACTAGAGTAGAGAGCACTATGAATTGTTCTTCACAATCACAGTAACTGAAATGTAAAACTGTTAAAAAAAAAAAAAAAAAAGCTCAATATCGCACAGATTTAATACACTATGCATCAATATCTCATCCATTTGTGAACCTGGAGCACAAAAGCAGTCTTAAGCAGCACAGGTATATTTGTAGCAATAGCCAAAAATTACAGATTTGATCACAGAAATAAATTATAATTAAAAACAAATGATTTATATTGTAATAATGATTCACAATATTCCTGTTTTTACTATATTTTTGTTCAAACATAAGCAGTTTTGGAGATAACAGACTTCTTTTAAAAATATTAAACAAATCATAGTGTTACATATACATGTGTCCCTGGAGCACAAAAGCAGTCTTAAGTCGCTGGGGTATATTTGTAGCAATAGCCAACAATACATTGTATGGGTCAAAATTATCCATTTTTCTTTTATGCCAAAAATCATTAGGATATTAAGATCATGTTCCATGAACATACTTTGTAAATTTCCTACCGTAAATATATCAAAACTTAATTTTTAATTAGTAATATGCATTGCTAAGAACTTCATTTGGACAACTTTAAAGGAGATTTTCTCAATATTTTGATTTTTTCCCACCCTCAGCTTTCCATTGATGTATGGTTTGTTAGGATAGGATAATATTTGGCTGAGATACAACTAACATTATTTGAAAATCTGGAATCTGAGGGTGCAAAAAAAATCAAAATATTGAGAAAATCACCTTTAAAGCGGTCTAAATGAAGTTCTTAGCAATGCATATTACTAATCAAAAATTAAGTTAATAGTGCAGGACACTATAGTTGATTTATGTAAGTGAGGATAGCAAAACAAAGTAAACTGTGAAATATTATACCCAAAAATTCTTCACACAGTGGACTACCAGTAAAAATCTGGGAACAAAAATTTGATTTGAAACTTTGACCTGATCATGTTTTGTTCCATACCTTTCTATCAAAGTTATCTGACATTATCAAGATGAATTTATTCAGACACAGTTTAACTCTTGAGTTCTTCTCATATTCTACTACCATGTTCTAAACTACAGCGAATAAACTGTGATGTGAGAAATGTTGAAGGTGTCTGAATAAATTTTGGTTTGACTTTTTTTAGGTTGCGGCCTTTTCCACTCACCTTTCTTAAACTCCTCCAGCATTGAATCCAGCTTAGTGTCGTGAAACACAAAGTGCACTGGATGATTGTAGAACTTGGTGATGGTCTTCAGCGTCGTGCAATCATCTGGATCCACAAAGGCCAGGTCTTTAACGAAAAGGATGTCCACAATATTGGTCCGTTCGTCTTCATAAACAGGAATCCGCGTGTATCCACTCTCCATAATCTCAGACATAGTGTTAAAATCCAGAACAGCATCGCTGCAGATCATGAAGCAGTTGCTGAGGGGAGTCATAATGTCCTCCACAGTCTTGGTCCTCAGCTCCAGCGCGCCTTGAATCATGTTCATCTCCTCCTTCACTAAATCGTTATACGGTTCGGTCACCTTCAGCATCTCGACCAGCTTCTCCCGGTTGTATACGGTACCGATTTCCTGACCCAAAACGCAATCTAAGAGCTTGCTAATGGGGTATGAAAGCGGGAAAGTCAAGAGCATGAAGAACTTCGTGAGGAGAATGGTGTTCGCGCCAACCGCCAAACCGTGGCGGGAACACAACGCCTGAGGGACGATTTCTCCGAAGATGACGATGCCGATTGTCGATGCTACCACAGCGGCTAAACCAGAACCGATAAGGTCGTCGAGGAGGATGGTCAAGGTGGTATTAACCAACACATTCCCCAAAAGAAGCGAGCATAAGAGATAGTTCCCTTTCCTCCTGATCGGTTCGATTTTTCCCGCGTATTTCTTCTCCTTCTCCGTTCCGCAGCTCTGGACGATGCGGAGCTCCATTGGATCCAGCGCCATTAGTCCTAGATTTAGCCCGCTGAACATCCCTGAAAGCACCAGTAAGCAAGCTATCAAGATCACCTGGAACCAGATTGGAAGTAGGGACTTTTTCTCCTCCACAACCCGCAACTTTCCATCATCTTCCCCCAGGAGGAACCACTTCCCATCCGTTCTGCGCTTGACGCACAGCGCGTAATCTCTGTGGGTCTCGCTCTTCCGAAGCGGTTTAATTCGGACCCCTAGCACCCCCGATGTGCCCTGGCTGTTGACCACCATCATGTTAGTCCTAACAGAGATGTCTTTTGTGAAGTCAGCACAAGTGCTATTCAACTCCTCGCCCTGCTCCACGAACTTAATCTGCTCCCAGGTGTCATTGCTGATCTGCAATCCGTAGAAGCGGAGCTGGATGTCGCTTTCCTCGGTTACCTGGATGATCCCGTCGTCGGTGGTCGCTGCGGGCTTGTCGCTTCTCTCCAGCCGCATGCCGAGGATCTCGCTGCCGCTGCCGCAGGACACTTTAATCCAGAAGAGGAGCAGTAAAGTTACCGTGGAGCCTTTCCCACTCCATTCTGTCGCCATGTTTGTTTCGCTCTCTGCGGAATGAGAGCTGACGTCACCTACTCACTCGGCAAAGCCCCGCCCCGTCATTAACATAGCGCCCGCGGATGTCCAATCAGAGCGCGAGTCGTCACCTAATGAGGAAGAACGAGCCTTCTTGGGTTTTTTTTAATCAGCAATATAAATGTACAAACTCAAGTGACATGTAATTGAACATGACATGTAATTGATAAAAAAAAAAAACACATGGCTAAAAATACATCTCTTCTATCTTTATTTCACCCTCTAACTCCAACACTCTCTATTCTAATTCCATTCTTTAAAAAAAATCACTGACACTAGCATCTTTTTGTATTCTTTTTATTTATTATACAATTAACAAAAGCAAAAAAAAGGCCTCTAACACTAGCTTGCTCTATTCTTTTTATATTATATCTGTTTTTTTGTTGTTGTTGTTGTTGTTTTTTATTATATAAAAAAAATAAACCCTTGCTATGTATACTGAGTTAAACTAACTGAGACTTGTCATAGCACTTGCATATTATTGCTCTTTTGCTGATTTTGATTGCTTCTATTGTCCTCATTTGTAAGTCGCTTTGGATAAAAGCATCTGCTAAATGACTAAACGTAAATGTAATTGAACCTCCAGTCAAATAGAAATATTCACACACACACACACACACACACACACACACACACACACACACACACAATCTATCTGTCTGTCTATCTAGCTATCTACATAATTTTTTTTATTGAATGATATCAATATACAAACTCAAGTGGGGAACAATAATATGCATATGAATAAATACACACTTTTCCCAAAATTACATCTCCAGTCATACATAAATGTGTGACACAAACACACACGCACACACACACACACACACTTGTTTTGCTATCCTCGTGGGGACTCTCATAGGCGTAATATTGTTCTGCTGTACAGACCGTATTTTCTATCGTCCT
>JAFVLL020030492.1:0-35413 GCA_021397915.2 Tor tambroides | reverse complement strand
CACTACTGTGTGCATGCACTTGGATGGGTTAAATGCAGAGGACCAATTTTGAGTATGGGTCACCATACTTGACAATGCATCACTATTTATTTATTTATCTGTGAAACATGGTGGAGCAGTGTGATGGCATGAGCTGCATGGCTTCCAATGGCACTGGATTACTGGTGTTTAGTGATGATGTGACAGAGGACAGAAGCAGCCAGAAGAATTCAAAAGTGTATAGGGATATACTCTCTGCCCAGATTCAGTCAAATGCAACAAAGTTGATTGGCAGCGCTTCATAGTACAATTGGACGATGACCCAAAACATACAGCAAAAGCAACCCAGGTGTTTTTGAAGGTAAAAAAGTGGAATATTCTGCAATGGCCAAGTCAGTCTCCTGACTTCAACCAGATTGAGCATGCATTTCACTTGCTGAAGACAAAACTAAAGGCAGAAAGACTCACAAACAAACAACAACTGAAGTCAGCTGCAGTAAAGGCGGCAAAACATCACAAAGAACGAAACCCAGTCTCTGGTGATGTCCATGAGTTTCTCAACAAAATATTAAAAATGAACATTTTATTTATGATTAGATTTATTTGTCCAATTACATTTGAGCCCCTAAAAATGGGGGGACTGTGTATAAAAATGGTTGTAACTCTTAAGCATTTTATGTTATATTAAACCCCTTGAATTAAAGCTTAACGTCTGCACTTCAATTTCATCTTGATTGTTTCATTTTAATTCTATTCTGGTGGCATACAGAGCCGAAATTATGAAAATTGTGTCAGTGTCCAAATATATATAAAATCACTTTTGTACAACATTAACAATGCTAAAACATTATTTCTGAATATTCTTTGAAAATGTCCAGTTTTTAAATGTTTTTCTTTTGGTTATGCAAATGTTAAGGTAACATTTCATTCCGTTACTTTTGAATGTTCTCTGAACATTCTGAAACAAGTATTAACATTTAAAAAAAATGTTGAACACCCAACTAAAATGTTTTAGAAGAAAAACGTTCTATCTGAATGATGTTGTTGTGCTAACACATTAATGTAAATGGAAGAATGTTTGTTCATAACTTTTAGAGAGCATTGTCAGAACGTTTGCCAAAGTTCTGATTTAGTTCCCTATTAGCTGGGAAGTCTTTTGCGATCACATACGAGCGTAAAACTCCTGATGCTCACCTTTTTGAGGTCAGGTTGTTCCGTCCTGTTATGGGATGACCTTTTTGTGCCAGTTACTGAGCTGATTATCTAACCACTTCTTTTCTCATCCCAGCAAAACCTCTGAAACCCAAGACTATGGAAACCCTTTTCTACATCTTCACAATTCAGACATTTGTTCTCTCAATTCAGAGATTATGTCTCGCAATTCTGACTTTTTCCTCATAACTGTTACTTATCTCACAATTCTGAATTTTTTTTGTTTTTAATATTTGGCCACAAGCTTCCATACTGGACACCTCACATGCTAATCAAAAACTATTACTAGATAAATTCACAATTTTATTTGTCCCGTCACCAAGGGCAACAAATGACCCATGACTGTGACTGATGCATCAGTATTTTGTAAACACACTCATTGTGCATGAATGCAGTCAGTTGCACCTGAATGCAGTTTTCACCATCCTCGGCTATCACAGAAGATCAGTCAGACGGCCACAGAACAACTGGTCTGTTTTTCTTGGCTTTGGGAAAGATTGGCCAGAGCCCAGGATCTCCTGTGGCGTCATGATTTGGAATTGTGTACACGCAACATCTGCCTTTCCTTCTTTCTCAGCGAGAGAAACCAAGCAAGAAGCCACATGAGCGCATGTGGTCTTTAACCTTCTGCCACAAGAAAAACATCTCCACATGATTATCACTGCAGCGGCCCCGCGGAGTCACGCGTCCCTCTGATAAATGCAGCTTCTGAAGGAGCTTTTATGTGACCTGACAATGTGTTTGTTCTTAAAAAAAAAAAACATTTTTATGAGGGTTTATCCGTTCAAATGTACAGCAGACTCAAAATACCTCACGCACCATCACCTGCATGGCTGCATCATGCATTATCTTCTTTATCCAATGAGAACGCAGAAACAATGAGGGGGCGTGTCTAGAACATCACACCACCACTGAGCTGAAAGAACAGGTATTTGGGGAGGAGCTCAAGCGGTGTAAGATATACTGTACTTACTGTAACTCATAGTTTTCCCACCACATAACATAATGAGTCAGTAGGATATACTAATGATGCCAGTCATTTTATTTTAAGTCCTTGACAACCATTAATCATATCTTAAATTGAACAACAAACAAAAATATATCATATATATCCTAGAATTAAGAAAAGCAAGCATGACCTGATTTACTGTGAACTTACTGTGAGTTAAATTATTATAGTCATTAATAATAGTTGTGTGTGTGTGTGTTTACATATATGTAAAAAAAGAATGACTTACATTTATCATTTAAGTTGTCATTTAAGTATAAGTTATAAGTATTAAGTTATATTAAGTATATGTGAGTGTGTGTGTGTGTATTTGTATGCATGTAAATGTAATATTTAATAATTCTATTTAATAAATACATTATATATATATATATATATATATATAGTAGTGCTGTCAAACGATTAATCGCGATTAATCATTTGACAGCACTAATATATATATATATAAATATATAAATGTGCTAATTCTATTTAATATATGTAATATAATATGAATAATTATATAATATAAATAGTTTATTCTAATTTATTTGATTACATTATCTATCTATCTTTAATATATATGTGTATGTACAATATTTAATAATGATGTTAAATAAATGCATTATAATAAATTGAAATACATCTATGATAAATATAAATATTATATATAATAAAGTATCTTTGGATAAAAGCTGCTTCTATAAAGTGTTTTTTGGATAAAAACATTTTCCAAATGATTTTAATAAAAGAAATATAGTGATTAATTTAATCAGTTTAAATCTAATAACAAACGTAAAGGATAAATCAACTTTTCTAAATAAATCATGTCTAACACAATTCTTTGACCTTTACAACAGGTAGATTAAAAAGCAGTCAGAGAGTTTTGTCAATGACTTCCTCCAGCTCAGAGCAGTACGTAGTATAATTACCTCTTACAATAGTAACTGTGAAACCTCTGAAGGCTGTCTTCCCTAAATTAATCACACAGACGACAATAAAAAAAACCCTCCCACCCTCAAAGAGCCCGTCAGTGTTGAAGGCAGCACCCAGCTACCGGTCTGAACTAGATAGCTCCAGCCTCAGCAGCATCACAGTAGTTCCTCATCTGCTTTTGTTCAGTAAGAGCCAGTTCGAAGCCAGTCAAACCTCCCCCACAGAAGCATTACAAACCAGCGCACAACAACAACACACTATAAAACAGAGTTAGGCAAAGTAGACCAAATGACAGGAGCAACACATTTATACTCAGAAGTTATTTTAAAATGATTGTAGATATAGTTATTTTAGTTAAAACACAACATCATAACAGTCTAGCAAAAGACAAGCAAGTCCAGATGGTCCAGGCATTCGAGGGTCCTTATGACTAAGACCAGTGCACTGACTGTCACTAGTAGGCTAATGAAATGAATGGACTGTCACATGACCAGCTCCGTCCAATAGGAACAGACTTGCTTCATGGGATACACAGACTCTGTTCTACAAAACTCATAAGCAGTGATCTGTCAACGAGTGCGCTAGTACTATCAGAACTCAGACATCTCTTGAGATTGATATCATGTACTTTCCGATACCCTCTTCCTTGAGTTGTCGTGCTTGCAAGAGATCAGCTTGAGATCATGGAAATTGTGCAAAAGCTGAGTTGCCAGCAACCGCTCACACCTCGTGTGAGTAATGATTAGTGAGCGTGTGAACAATCCTGTTGTTTCTTAATACGACACCTATCAACTGTCAACGGTTGCCCGGAGGTAATCTTTGTTGTCTCTGTAACAGACTGTTCGGGTTCCAAGTGCTCTATAAATCAAGTGAGCAATTTCAGTCAAAACATGAAAGCACGTGTTGCTGCGTTCCATGTTCATGATCAAATCTTTTCTTTTTGCATGTAAACATGGATCCGTGGTGTATTTGTTCTCCCTGGGTCAAAAAGCCAAAAAAGTATGTAGTCAGAATGTCAGATTAAGTTAACACTTTCCCCTATGAGTCTTTCTGTGAAGTTGATTAGAACAGCTCATGCACCTCACAGTATTAATCTGTTTGACTTTTCTCCAGGACTGAGTCTGTAAGGGTGCGGTTGTGTGACCTTAAGACCTTTGAAGCTCGAACCCACAACTGCCTCTTGAGACTAGAGAAACATTTTGTGCTCATCGGGGGAAGTGGTTAGGGAGCCGCCCATCTAACTTCCCTAAATGTGCTGTGAAGGCATTGCCACCAAACGTGATTATACAACAAGAGAATACTAATATTGTATGTTAAATGAATTACATAGAGCTGTGAATGTGACAAAGCCGTGTCTTAAAGAGCTTCTTGCACTTTCTGTTGCAGTTTGAAAGGATCCATGTCAGTGTTGGCATGGTTTAGGGCGTCCTCTATTGGTGGTTGACTGCAATCACCAAATTGAGGATTAAAAACTAGCTGTTAAACAGTTTGCTGTTTAAATATTATCAGTAATAATGATATTTATTAATATAGCAGCAGAAAGTAAAAATGAAATAAGTCACTCTTATGTCACCAGTGTTTTTGATTACTTTAATATTTTAGCAATTCAGATATTTATTGATGTACTGTATATAACAATTGGTGCATTGATTTAATTGTTATCATCTGTATATATTGCATTTTAGCAGCAGCCATCATGTATAGTAGCTATTTAATAATATACTCATAGTCACTTTAATATTAATATAAATATTTAATATTAATTAGTATTGCTTAACACATAAAAATATGTAAATGTATATATTATATTTAAAATATTAGATTTTTTTGGACATGTTTATTCAGTATTAATAGACAATGTACAATTCACTTTTCTGAGAAAAATAAAGATACAAAAATGTAATTACAATTAATATATGCTCCATATCTATTCATATTATATATAATATTGCATTCATTATTACATTATATTATAAATCTTTGTAAATATTTATATATTAATATTAATATTTATCAAATTTAATTATATATTTGGCAACAAGAGTCAATGTACAATGCACTTTTCTGAGAAAAATAAAGATACAATAATTTAATAATTGCTCTGTATCTATGTATTCATATTATATATAATATTGGATTCATGATTAAATATGATATTATATGATATATTTACATATTAATATTTATATTTATAAAATTCTATTATATTATATATTTGGTAGCAACAGACAAAGTACAATGCACTTTTCTGACAAAAATAAAGGTATAAAAATGTAATTAATAATTTAATAATTGCTCCGTATCTATCTATTCATATTATATATAATAATATAATTATTATATTACATTATATTATATTATAAATAATTATATATTTGTAAAATTCGATGATATTAACGTATATATTTGTCAACAACAGTACACTTCAGTATCTAAACGATTACTAGAAATTATGCGAATATGCCCCGATCCCTGGTTAATTTTTGACAAAGTATTATATTACATAATGTCAGATACATAAACATATATTAATGTGTAACGATTCATATTAAACATACCAGCCAAATCTGTATTAACCACACATCAGTCATCAATGCGCCGTTATCTTGACCGCCATCATTAAGACCGCCCATTCCTGGCCCAGCCCGCCAATCAAACAGCCTCAAACGCAAGCCTGTTTCCAAACAACCAATTACAAGTAACGTTATCCTGACGCTCAGACCTCCGCAGCCAATCGGAAACGTTTCCTTGACAATCAACTAGCAACGCGCTGAGCTTGGCGTCTGTGTTCGGGTATTAGCTGATTAGCAAGACTGTTGAAGCCGAACTATAATCTTGTTGGACGGATTTGGGTTTCAGTATCAGTTATTTATTGCCAAACTGCAGAAATGAGCCTGTCTTTAAGGTAATTATGAGGTGTTTGTTCAGAGAGCAGCTGTTGGTGTGTGAAGCATTACTAGCAGTCGGTGCATGTGAACTGCTGACACTGTATTTTTTTATTATTAACGGCAACAGTAACGATTGGAATAGTAAAGCAACAGGGGCGTGTCCACAAGGGTGGCACGGGGTGGCAACTGCCACCCTAAAAATGAGCTTTGCCACCCCGGTTGCCACCCCAACTCAGAGTAATGGGATCGAGTGAAGTGAGTGCGGAGCGAAAATCATGGAGCAGCGTGATTTTGACTGAAGCGAGGATTTTTTGAAAGTCGGGAGTTGTAGTTTTCGTTCGCTCCGAGAGCGCTCCGCTACCGCTCCATCATGAGCACAATTAATGCCAACGGCTCATAATATAACTGCATTTTATCAAGAATTGACGCGATTATCTAGCTTGACACAGATGTAGCCTATCACTCAAATCAGACAGAAGGTGAAGGTCATGAAAACGGCGATGGACAATTAATGGACAAATAATTAAAACAGCTTCACCAGAGAAACGTTGCACAGACGTGCGGGACTATTCACATGCAATCGCGCTCTCACAAGCGCATTCAAATAAATGTAATCTTATTGTGCTTCTCTATATGTATCTGACTAAATAATTGATAAAATAACTGATTAAAATGTACAGTTATTTTAAGACTTCCAAACAAAATTTGAGCTTCAAAACTCTACAATGACAGATTTAACGTCTTAATGCTGATAACAGCTTGGTAAATCATTTAATGCACCTAGCCTACTAAAAGAAAAGAAATAGCCTAACACAAAGAGCCCTTATCAGATCTGCTCAAGGGCTCTTATGTTTAAGCTACATTTACTTTATCCAAAGCAAACCGCAATGCAATTAACATAGAGACCTACATTTTTGTCGTGTTCATGGGCTATGAGATCGATTCAAACCCATGATTCTGATTAGCTAAATCTTCTCTAATGAAACGTTATAAATAACCAAAAGATTACTTGTTACAAATAAGCAAAGATGAAAGAAGTTTTTCTTTTTTTTTTCTAAAAAGAAATTTTATTATCAATTGAGCATCAGTCGCTTGTTTGACATTATGACACTGAATTATCCTAAATAAAATGAATTGAGGAGGGAAATGTTCTGGGGTGCAGAACAGAAAAAGACAAAGGGGGGAAAACAATGCATTAAAATGAGTACAGCTCAACTAGTCCCATTTCGTAGAAAATTTTGAATTCAAAATAGGTCATTTCTGGTGATCACAAGTTTTTGAAAACTCTTCATACTATTTATCCTTTAGTACAAAACAGTGCTAAACTTTGACAAAAAAAGTTTTTTTTTTTTTGTTATAATAGTGATTTTTTTAATGTCTAAATATAAATCCTAAAGCAAACAGTGAAAACTGTACTAGAAATGGCAAATGTACCAATGAGTGATCCTCTGCAGCCATCTACTGGTCATAGTGGTAATATCAAGTAATTTTCATTTTGCTAAGTGTTTTTCAACCAGGCGGCAGAAATCTTCCCCTTGCATGGCACATTTTCCATGAAATATCTACATTAAATAAATAAATAAATAAATAAAAATAAAAAATAATATATATATATATATATATATATATATATATATATATAGTGGGTACGGAAAGTATTCAGACCCCCTTAAATTTTTTCAATTTTTTTATGTTGCAGCCTGATACTGCAATTGTTTATTCATTTTTTTCTCATTAATCTGCACTCCATACCTCATATTGACAAAGTGAAAACATAATTTTAGAAATGTCTGTAAATTTGTTAAAAAGAAAAAATTAAATATCACATTTAGATAAGTATTCAGACCCTTTGCAACAACACTTGAAATTTAGCTCATTTCTCTTGATCACTGCTGAGATGTTTCTACACCTTGACTGGAGTCCACCTGTGGTAAAATAAATTGATTGGACATGATTTGGAAAGGCACACACCTCTCTATAAAAGACCTCACAGCTGACAATGCATATCAGAGTGAAAACGAAGCCATGAGGTCAAAGGAACTGCCTGCAGAGCTCAGAGACAGGATTGTATCGAGGAAGGCAACAAAAACATTTCTGTTGCACAGTAGCTTCCATAATTTTCAAAGGGAAGAAGTTTGGCACAACCAGGACTCTTCCAATTGCTGGTTGCCCAACCAAACTGAGCAACTGATGGATAAGGGCCTTGTCTAGACTGGTGACCAAGAAGCTGATGGTCACTCTAGTTGACTCCATGATCGTATATGCAGATGGGAGAAACCTACAGAAAGACAAATATCACTGTAACACTCCACCGATCTGGGCTTTATGGCGGTGTGGCCAAACTCAATCCTCTCCTCAGTGAAGAAGCATGAAAACACATACGGAATTTGCGAAAAAGCACCTAAAGGACCCTCAGACTCAGAGAAACAAGATTCTCTGGTCTGATGAACCTCAATTCTAAGCATCATGTTTGAAGGAAACCATCTCTGCTCATAATCTGCAGAGTACCATCCCAAAAGTAAAGTGTGCTGGAAGCAACCTTATGCTGTGGGGCTGTTTTTCAGAGGCAGGGACTGGGAGACTGATCAGGGTTGCGGGAAAGCTGAATGGAGCAAAGTACAAAGATATCCTCAATGAAAACCTGTTCCACAGCGCTCAGGACCTCAGACTGGGCAGAAGGTTCACCTTCCAACATGACAGTGACCCTAAGCACACAGCCAAGGCAACACAGGAGTGCCTTAGGGACAACTCTGTGAATGTCCTAGAGTAGCCCAGCCAGAGCCCTGACTTGAACCCTATCAAACATCACTGGAGAGACCTGAAAATGGCTGTCCACCGACGGTTTTTCTATCCAACCTGACAGAGCTTGAGAGGATTTGCAGAAAGAATGAGCTGAAACTCCTCCAGTCCAGGTGTGCAAAGCTTGTTGTTGCATCATACCCAAAAAGACTTGAAGCTGTAATTAATGCCAAAGGTGCTTCAACTAAGTATGGAGTAAAGGGTCTGAATACTTATGTAAATGTGATATTTCAGTTTTTTCTTTTTAATAAATTTACAGACATTATTAAAATTCTGTTTTCACTTTGTCATATAAAGGTACGGCATGTAGATTAATGATAAAAAAAATGAATTTAAACAATTGTAGTATCAGGCTGCAACATAAAAAAATTGAAAAAATTTAAGGGGGTCTGAATACTTTCCCCACTGTATATATATAATGTTTCCTGTTTGAGTATAAATATAAAAATAGGCATAATTTAGAGACAAATAAATAAAAAAAACCTGTTTAAAATGGGAGCAATATGGCAATGTTTTTTGTGGTATGGAATAATGGGAGAGGAGGGTGGCATCTTTGTCACTTTTTCACCCCTGATTGACAAAGTTTTCTGTGAGGGTTAGTGCTAGGGAATAAATTGTGAACTGTGCTGGCAAAATGAGTCGGAATGAGCATTTTTCAAAAATGAGTTCTTTTGATTTTCATTCACCATTAAAATAAATTCCAAGAAGTCATATATCATTTTGAAGGTGACAAAAAAAAAATAACTGAGCTACAGCTGTTTGAAGGCGATAGAGTCAGCAGAGTTGATTTTGAGAAAAATCTAGTTTAACTTTTCTGAAGATTCCAAAGCAAAATCACCAAGCAACGTTGTAATTTCCTCCTATTCTTTTCTTAATAATAATTCCTGTATTATTAATCACAATATAGCTATTTTTATTTTATATTTGTTACTAAAAATAAGAACAAAGATGCAAATAAACAGTAGTTTAATCAAGAGCTGCGGGTGATTCCGTCTTTTCTTTTAATGTCTGATTAACATTGAGACCTCTATATTAGGACCTACTGTAATGCATGGATATAATGTTACACATCAGATTTTTCCTCAGCCATTAACTAAACATTCATGTCAGACAAAACAGATTTTGTTTGTGTGAATCTCGCCAAAACATATTTTGCAATAATGTAGGAAGATCGCGCTCTTGCGGAAAGGTGCGTCTTATGCAAGCGCTTTGCAAATGTCAGTCAGCGCGATCGTTTTGTTTTCATCAGCATGGGTTTGAAAATCATATTTCACTGGTTTGGGCTCATAATCGAGAATTCGATTATTCACAAAGCTGGAATGCTGTGCTTTGCAACGATAGACCTACAATTTGTGTTAACGACACTGATCTTGCATAACCCTCAGCAAATTTGTGCCCCTGGTGACAAGCCTAGTTGCCACCCCTCATTCTGCTCTTGCCCCCCCTTTGCCACCCCAAGTATAAAATCCTGGACACGCCCCTGTAAAGCAATAACACCTATCATAAATAGGTACAAAACTGTAACTCATATTGTCTTACAAACAAGAGCACCACGCATTTAAGTCCTTTTATTGCTATAGAAATTACATATTTAAACGTTAAATGTCAAGCCACCTGCAATTTTGAGCATCATATGCATGTTCTGTGAGACCTCAAAATGCTGTCTATAGGGAGGCAGGTAGCAAATGTGAATGGTATCTGAACTAATGGAAGATCAGAATGAAAAAGGTGATTGATTTCCATACTTGTGCTTTCAGGACTGACCTAGCTGCTGATAAGAGTAAAAGGAAGAAAAGGAGAGAACTTACTGAGGAGCAGAAGGATGAAATCAAGGAGGCGTTTGAGCTCTTTGACACAGACAAGGATAAAGAAATAGATTATCATGAGTTAAAGGTAAAGATCTCATTTCATAAACGGCACACATGTGCAGTGACTTTTCATCAGTTTAAAAATCTTAAAGGAATAGTTGACCTAAAAATGAAAATTTACTAAAAAAAATGTACTCACCCTCAGGCCACCCAAGAGTTTGTTTCTTCAGCGGAAAAGAGTTGGACTAATCCAAACTTTAGCATTACATCACTTGATCACCAATGGATTATTGTGATGCTTTTATCAGCTGTTTGGACTCTCATTCTGACGGCACCCATTCACTGCAGGGGATCCATTGGTGAGCAAGTGATGTAGTGCTACATTTCTCCAAATCTATTCTGATGAAGAAACAAGCTCATCTGCATCTTGGATGGCCTGAGAGTACACTTTCTGCGAATTTTCATTTTTGGTTCTACTGTTCCTTTAGTGTTGAAATATAACTAGTCTTAACAGATAAAGACAAACTGAAGTGTTCTTTTTTCTTTTTTTTTTGTTAATGCAGTTAACGGTAATTCAACATTATTTAAAAATAAGGGGAAAAAATATGCAAAAAAAAGAAAGTTATATGAATAACTGTATAAATAATTAATATAAATATTTTAACTTGCATACTTAGTCTTAATTTTTAGTTAAAATTGTAAAAAAAAAAAATGTTTTTATTGTACAATTATTTATAAATAAGACTAATTAAAGAGGATGATAAAGCACAGTTTCTCAGAACAATGAAACATTAATTCATATTGTTAATATCTTAGGGTTGTAGTGTCTTTATATTTTTACTTGTTTTCGGAACGTTAACTGTAAAATCTTATCTTATGATATCTTATATTATTTTTTTAAGCAAACACTTAAAAATGAATAGTAGTAGCTCAAAAATGCTGAAATTTGTGTTCCAGGTGGCGATGAGAGCTCTGGGTTTTGAGGTGAAGAAAGTAGATGTGTTAAAGATCCTAAAAGACTATGACAGAGAAGGAACTGGGAAAATAAATTTTGAAGATTTCAAAGAAGTGGGTAAGTTGAGTTCATTACTCACTGATAGGTCTAGTCAATAGCTTTGTTTCCATACATGTATTTTTTTATGTTACTTTTGAGATGAAGAAAATGCAAAATGTGAATAAAATCGTAAAATGCACGTAAAATAAAACAAAAAAAAACGTCTTTGCTCAACTGAGGCGGATAGTTTTCTTTATCCAATAAAAAAAACGTGCAAAAGTGACGTGACATACGGCCAAGTATGGTGACCCATACTCGGAATTTGTGCTCTGCATTTAACCCATCCAAAGTGAACACACACCCAGAGCAGTGGGCAGCCATTTATGCTGCGGCGCCCGAGGAGCAGTTGGGGGTTCGGTGCCTTGCTCAAGGGCACCTCAGTCGTGGTATTGAGGGTGGAGAGAGCACTGGACATTCACTCTCCCCACCTACAATCCCTACCGGCCCGAGACTCGAACCTGCAACCTATGGATTACGAGTACGGCTCTTCTAACCACTAGGCCACCACTTCCCCCGCTATGATGGAAAAACTATGATGGAAACATATTTACTGAATAAACTGCTTGATGCTCAACACAAAACTCACGAAACGGATCATGTGATTGGATAACTGGACTAACCAGCCCACTGATCTCATTGCACACCATCTCAAATGTTGTTTTAATCATTCTGAAATGCCTGAATCTTGTCACCAAAATAGTTCGGCAAATTATCTACGAGAACTGTCTCGCACGATTACGTTCCCCAACAACGCTTGTTATTGCATTTCATCTGCATGCTCTGAGTTGCAAGTAACTTCTTATGTAGGAAAAAAGAGCCACTTCTGCATAGGTTAACTACCCAACTTTGGATGGAAACAGCTAATAAAATACTTCGCAGGCATGATTTTGTGGAAATCGGGAGCAGATTCCATGTTGACCTGCTTGCTTAGTGTCACTGCTTGAAATTCGTTAACTTTTGTACTTCACACCAAGTAATATAATTTTCTTAAAGTGACAGACATGATATTGGAGCGAGACCCAAAAGAGGAAATTCTGAAGGCATTTAAACTTTTCGATGACGACGAAACGGGAAAGATAAGCCTGAGAAACCTGCGGCGCGTCGCTCGTGAACTGGGCGAAGACATGAGTGACGAAGACCTGCGAGCCATGATTGATGAATTTGACACTAACGGGGACGGAGAGAGTAAGTTGCTGGATTTTTATCTAGGGAGAGAGAAAAAGTGCTATTTTTATTGCCTCTGATGAATGGAAGTAATTACTGTGCTTTTCCCAGTTGGCCCAAAGTGCTTTTCTCAATTAAGGCACAGCAAATTAATGTATTGCAGCCAACAAAAATGGGAACAGTGGAAATGAAGGCTGAGTTGAAAGCTGTTTGTGTGTCCTTTGGCGTTGAGATGAGATATATGTAATTTAATCAGCAAAATATTAATAATTGTCTGTGCTGTGAGTTAAGTAGGTTAAAAGCAAAGTGAATTTAAGTGTCACATTTGTTTTTGGACTCTTTCAGTTAATCAAGAGGAGTTCATCTCCATCATGACCGGCGACTCGTGAGCAGCTGCGACTCAAAGAAAATGTGTGCTGAAGATTTGGCTGCACATACGCTGTGAAGAGCCAATCGATCTGATAGACTGATCTTATTCATGCACAGTAAACCACATTTCAGATGTATGGAACGGTAGGTCCGATTGGTGCTAAAATTCTGGAAAGAAGCTTGAACTGAACTGGACGTGAAGGATGAACGACATTTCAGGTCATGAATAGGTTGGCTAGATTTTTATAGGGATACTTTGTATTTTAAAATTGCAAATGTGCTATGTCTTCAATATTAATAGTTTGTACTGTAGTTGTTCATTTCGCATTTGAAATAACATTCCAAAGTACTATTTATTGTACATACTCGGTAAAAAAAAAAAACCCCAAACCAACATCATTTTTGTTTGTCTCTTTGATTAAATTAAATAATACTGCAATAGCATATTTATTTAGCAGATCCAATTCTAAACTGATTCCAGCCAATGCAGCTTGTTTTTTTTTTTTTCAGAAATGGTATAGGTTTACAATTCTTTTTCCAAGTTATGGTGACTTTTGCAAAATGATATTAAATTATATATAATCAACAATATTATATTAAATATTAATCATATATGTAATAATAATATAAAATAATTATATTAAAAGCAAATTAACAAATGAATTAATAAATAATATAGTGAATTTCACATAAAAGCAATACAAAAACTGAGTTCTTTTTGAAATTAGTACTTTAATATTATGTTTATAAATTTTATTTATCCATAATTTAATAATTGTGATGTAACAGTGAATTGTTTCTTTTTTTGTGATAAACTTTATTTTATTATTATTTATTATTAACCCCCCCAACTCCAAATGTGTAGTTTAGTAGAACGTTTATTTTTTTGCTGGTTTAAAAAGTGAGTTTTCAGTCTTGGCCAGTAGAGGGAGACGTTGTTCTGCTGTTGTGTTCGTTGGGTTTTCAGTAAGACTGCAGATGGATGTTATTATAGTCCAGGGAAAAGAGATTTCTGTTCAAAAAGACCAAAACTTTTAATATTAAAAAAATGTATAATAATAATATGAAAAATATGAATATAATACCATCAGAATCCATGCAAAGTCTAGCAAACTCAAGCCGAATTTCATAAATACTAGTTCACTTCTGTGTCAGAATTTGTGAGTGAAGCAAACTCTGCAAACTTTTTCAAAGAGCCACTCAGGTTCATTGGAGAAGTTTGACATCTACGAAAGTTTTGATCCTGGGCCAGATGTCTGCCTATGTGGGATCGATTCAGCTGTCAAAACGATGTGACAGTGAGATGAAAGGAAGGCTTTAAATGGCTGAGTGTGTTGAGCATCACCTCTTATAACACTATCCAAAATTAAACATGTGACCGCAGCTCTGCAGAGGCTGACACCGATGACTCTGTGCGTATCTGTGCCGCTGTGAGGATAATTTGGTCAGTGTGTCTCTGTCTGGAAGCAGAGGTGGCGCTGCATGAGGTAAGGACAGTCACCTGCACACAGCATCAGCACAGAAACGGTTGTCATGGATACGGGTCAGCAGATCACAGATGGAAATAAAGCCATGTGTGCTTTGTTTTTTTTACCTGCTACGTCTAAACGAATCAGGCCACAAAGATGAACAAGGTTTGATTAATGCCAGTTGAAATGGATCAAATAAGCTTGACAGTATTATCAATGTAAAAGAGCTTTTTATTTAAAGTTTGTTTTACATTTTTTTATTATAAAAAATATTTAAAATGTGTGTGAGAGATATATATATATATATATATATACACACACTTTTTTTAATGTTTAAAATTAGTTCGTTTTTATATGGATTTTTTACTAGATAGAAATATTAAAACTTTATTTTTTTAACTTTTAAAATATTTAAAGATGTTTAAATGCATTACTCATTAGCGCTGCATTACTCATTAGTGCTTCTTTATTTTATTTTAGAGACAATATAGAAATTAAAGTAGTAATTCACCCAGAAGTATTTTGACAATATTTTCTTGCCCTAAAGTCACCCCAAAGCATTTATGAGTTTCTTCTGTGTAACAAGGAGTATTTATTCTTTATTTCTTAAAACATATTTAAGAATTAAGTCTTGCATTTGCATATTCAAACCCCTAACATCACAATCAGCTATGAGAAGCAAGAACTAATGCTTTTTGCTTTAACTGACATTAAACCAGGCACAATAAATGTGAAAAATTTGGATATAAATAAGCATGAATGAGATTTGTGAGCTATTGTTTTCAGTGATTTTTATAAGTTGTTTGAACAATTATAAGATGAATAATTGCAATAAAATTCATATCTACACACACACACAATACAGAGAAATACAGTGAATGCAGAAAAAATTGTAAAAATAAATATAATTATATATATATATATATATATATATATATATATATATAATATCCACAGTACACACGTATATTTATTTATATATATATATATATATATATATATATATATATATATATATATATATATATATAAGTGTGGGTGTAAAATTTCTTTTCTTTAATTTATTTTTACTGTTTTCTCTGTATTTCTCTGTATTGTATATTTAGTAAGTGAAATATATTTTCAAAAAAAAAAAAAAAAAAAAAAGGTTCCTGAAATCAGGAGTAGGAAAAACAATTCTGAGATATTTTAAGACCGGTGTTTATAAATAGCACCAAAAACTGTAACTAAAGTTCATCTAGAGCTGAAATCATCCGATGGCGAAATGTGGTCAAATGTCGTAATACGATACACTGAAAATCACTGGCGTGCTTTAGATGAGGGAAAAGCGAGGTTAAAGGTCATCCTGTCATTAACGTCAGGCCGTAGTGACAGTAATGGCTTCCTTCTCAGTTGTCCAAAGAGTCTCCAGAGACAGGATCCTCCGTCAGATGAATTTTTCGCTGTACAAACGGACCAAAAACCCTGAGTAGACCGCAGACGGACATCAAAGTTCTCTTGTGACAAAACTACAGGTTGATCGTAGATCAGCCGCCGTCGCGAGACGACATTCGAATCGCGGCACGATGCTCTCAGATGGTTGCGATCAGATGGATTAGTTTGCTTTGCTAATTATACAGAGCAGCCATTCAATAAAGAAGTCAATAGTACCGCCTAGGCGTTCGCCCTCTAATTTTGGCTTTGAGGGTCCCGTAACGACTGTAATTTGGAGCATATTTAACTTTGGTGTATCTTAAGTCGAAGCCACACGATCATGGCCTACTCGTACAAATTTCAAAACCTTCTAAGATGTTTCCCCCACACATGGTAATTTAAACTTGGAGGGAACCGTTTGTTAAAAAGACTGGCGTATCCATCCATTTTAAGTTTATTTATAGAGTGTATACGATCCAATTACTATCGCTCGAACACAAGCTCATCCGTTTTAGAAGCGCCAGTGAATAAAACTGCATTTTTGAGGGCGACGTTTTGGCCCGGTGATGTCCGTCTTCCTTGTTAAGCATTGCTTGTATTCTGCTGAGCAAGTAAATCTGGACCTCAGGGCGAGGTTTTCCGTGACCTCCAGCATTTAAGATTTCCTTTGACTCTGATTGGTCCACAGAGGGTTATGTGACTGTCGATTAGCAGCTCATCATGTCTAACGGGCTGTAGGTCAGGATGAGGGATGTCTTCTGTCCCTGAGCTCTATGGGAAGAGATGGCGGGATCTGTCACCTCAGCCGTTCCCATGAACTCGGCTTTGCCCACGGGGGCTTTGAGAGCTGACTTCACTGGGAATCTGTGAGACTGTCACAGCTACGTCTTCACTTTTGTCTGTTGGTTTGGTTGTTGAGGGAATACAGTCTTATGTTGGTTGGCAAGAGTTGAAACCCAAGTGTATTTCCAGGCGCGCTGCTCATTAGCGCCTACGGCAGGCTACATAAAAGGCGATGAGATGATCAACAACCAGGTTTATGGTATTAGATATTGAGCATAGACTCAATTTCTGGTCTCTGAGTCTCTACTTGTTTGATAATTTGAATCTGATGTCCAAAATGGGTAAAAAGCTTCTCATCAGTACTGAACTCCCCTTTTATGATTTGAACTCAGTTCAAATGTACAAAATAGCAAAATTTCATGCTTGAAGATTTATGTAGACTACTATTTTTGGTAATCTAAAGTTAGCCTACCAGTGACATCCTATTTTTGTCCTATTTTTTTGGGCAATTGGTTCTATGAAAAACACTAGGGTATTTTTTTCTTTATTTCTTTTTCTTTTCTGTTCGTTCTTTTTTTTTGTTTGTTTGTTTGTTTGTTTTTTTGTAAAATTAGCTAAAATTTTGCAAAATAAAAAGGTACACCACCATTTAAAACTATAGTAAAACAGAAATATTGTGTAATATTATTAAAATCTATCTTAATATATTTTAAACTGTAATTTATTTCTGTAATGGTGAAGCTGAATTTTCAGCATCATTATGCCAGCCTTCAGTGTCACATGATCCTTGAAATCATTCTCTAATGGGAAAAAAAATAAATAAATAAAATTAAGAATTTAATATATATATATTGTGACGAGTCGGCTGCCTCCCCCCTTAATATCATCACCACCCCGTCCCTTATTCACCGCCCTTCACCAGGCTCCCGACGGGAGTGGGTGTGTGAGAGAGGAGGGGCGCTGAAACTAGCCAGGTCTGGCGGCGTGTGATGAGGCACACCTGAATCGAATAGGGCCTCATCACCGCCGCCGTTTAAATGCCGAGCGCGCCTCTCCTCGGGAGACCGGTCTCTTCCCCGTGCATGCACGCTGGTGTCCTCGTGGGTCCAGGAAGGGAGCGTCGAGGGAGCAACTGCCGCACCCGTGACGGCTGACGGGCCAGGATGCCGGGCCGTGGAATCCCCCAGAAGTGCCGCGGGCCGCAGGAGGTCGAAGCCGCGGGAAGAAGCCGCCGCCCCTCGCGCCCCGGACCGGAGAGGGGAGCGCGTGCGGCCGCCGGACTCCGCCCCTTACCTGGACCCTTCCTTCACAACCCCGAAGCACGTCGAGGACACCAGATCCCCCGTTATTTTGGACACTTTTCCCCCTTGGACACTTTTATTTTGATATTTCTTTTGAATAAAAGCCTCTCCGAGGCCTGACGCCACACCCACTGTGTCTGTCGTTTGCTCCTCCCGCCACTATATATATATATATATATATATATATATATATATAATTAAGAATTTAATTAATTTTTGAAAATCTTACTGACCCCAAATTTTTGAAAGGTAGTGTGAATGTGAACTTTCTGCTTAAAGTATGTGACGAATTGTTTTATGGGCAAATGTTGAGGGGGAAAAAGTGTTTGTCTGTGTTCCCACTCAGACAAATAATTACTTAATTTGTAGTTGAGTCAACAAGTATGATAATTGGAAATATTTCAACAACCCCACTCCCCTTCTAATTTTTTTCCATGTCACAGTTGGAATCTAGATGATGCTTCAGATGTCCGTGAATCACATGTTCCATATACGTATATACTAGTTTGAGCGTAAAAGATCTTAAATGAGAGCTTTGGAAGCCCTGTCTTGTTGCCTTTGCAAGATTAACATAAACTTATTAAATAATGTACTATATTAAAACTCTTGATGTTTATTCTAGTAATTTCAGCTTCATGTATTATATTTGCAAATTTAATTCTCCTAGTATTTTTACAGAAAACCGTGTCTAGTATTGAAGTACAACTGTTTTCATCATTAAAAATAATAAGACAGAGTGATTTCTGAAGGATCATGTGACACTGAAGACTGGAGTGATGATACTGAAAATTCAGCTTTGCATCACAGGAATAAATTACATTTTAAAATATATTCAAATCGAAACCAGTTTTTTTAAATTGTTAAAAATATTTCACAATATTAGTGTTTTTACTGTATTTTTCTTTTTTCATAAACATAAAACTTAATTATTTCCAACTTTTCACTGCCAGTAGCTAGATATTTTGAATAATACTCTGATCCAGTCCTATATTTGAAGTGCTTTTCACATTCCTAATGATATTACTATTAATGCAGCTTTGTTTTGCTTTTTAGGCTTTGAATGAGCAGTGCTTGTTTGGACCCGCTGTCTTCTATAATAGGGACGCCGAATGTGTGTTTCGCCTCCAGTGAAGCTGAGAGCCGCCCACTTCTACTTAATCTCTCTCTCTCTCTCTCGCCGGCCCGGCCTCGTACCCATCCACTAATGTGTCTGGTCTTTTCTAAACCTGCTCAAGGTCAGATTCAATGTTGATTGTAAAACGCTGCATCTGATGATTACTGGGGGATTAAAGGCGGGAGAAAATAGGCAGATGACGAGCGTTGCGATTGAGACGGGGGTGAAGCGGAGCGGGTGGGCACAAGTTATATGCCTTTGGAGCTGGCACATGCTCAGCTGTTGGAGACGGGACCGCTTTTCCAGCCAACGTGTGAGTCATTCAGTAGAGATGCACCAGAAATAAACAGCCTCCCTATTCTTCCTGGTTACAGGCCGGTCCCGCTCCCTCATGTGGTTTCTGTTCGGGTGCTGGTGGTCTGGTGGGGTCTGAAGGGGGAAGCCTCGATGTGAAAAACAGGAGCACGGCAGCATTTTGGGGTTTGAAACATGTCATATTTAGGCAGGGCAGCTGACCCAATTTAATATCATGTGTCTGGACTGCTGAACTGAAAGTGTTCACCGCCTGTTTGAGGCCAAGAAATGTGCATTCAAGCCAAAAATAGTGCACACCAGACTGACCAATATCCTAAAAGTCAGCATGAAACCGAAATTGACCCTCTTTAATTTCTTAATATGCATTCCTGGTCTTGTTGTGAATGATTATGCATGTTATTCCACAGGAAAAAAAGTTTGTCTTCAGAATCTTTCACTTGCTCCCCCTCTAAAAACAACTTTCCTTGTTGGCTGACTTTTTTGCACCCACTTTTCACAATCCAGTTAATTCCAAATGCTAGCCCAGATTTTGATATCCTTTTTTAATCTCAGAAATGTCATATTTTGTATGTTATATATATATATATTTTTTAGATTTGTTTTAATATAATTTTAGATTATTATATAGTTAATGTATAATTGTTTAATATGCAGAATGTATTATATAGAATTTTATATTTATATTTAATATATAAGCAAAATGACATCAATTATATTAAATATTATAAACATCATTTATTTTATATAAATTATATTTTATTTAATACATAATTTATGTAATCTTGCTTATGTATTAAACATAAATATAAAATTCTAATACATACTGTATATTAAACAATTATACATCTTGTTTCATATACAGTATGTATTATGTAGAATTGTATATTTCTATTTAATATATATATATATATAAAAGCAAAATTACATCAATTATATATTAAATATGACATTATTAATTTGTGATGTAAAATTATTTATAATATATTTTAATTATATGATTGATGTAATTTTGCTTGTGTGTAATATATATTAAAGTACAATATATATATATATTGTACTTAAATTATATTTTTATATATTTTCTCAATGTTTTAATTATATATACTTTATATATACTTAATTTTAATATATAAAATCTAAAATGTAATGTATTTTTTATAATTTTTTATAAATGTACTTTTTAGCGTGTGTGTGTATATATATATATATATATATATATATATATGTATGTTAATAAACATGCAAAAAACTACATCAGTTATAAAAATTACTTCAATAAATATATGCAAAATATATATATTCATTATGTGTGTGTGTGTGTATGTATGTATGTATGTGTGTATATATATATATATATATCTTGAAGGAAAAATACAATAATAAATAACGTAACTTCATGTTTCATGTTAAGCTTAGATTTTAATATATATATATATATATATATATATATATATATTTTAGCACCAAATAATACTTTAAGAGACTGACTAGTCTTTTCTAAAAGATTCTCACCTTTTTCCTTTGTCACTTTTGAGGAACCAATTGTCTGCTGTGAAATGTCTCTTTGAGAATGGCGAAATGATTGTTATAGAACAGATAATTGGTGGTTAATTGGTGTATAATTGCTCAAGTGTGTATTCCAGATGCCAGCAAGCAGTGTTCTTTGAGTGGCACAAGCGTGGAAGCTGTCCACAGGATTGTGGCGCCACTGCGTGACTGTGGTTAGACAGCCTGACCGCTCTGATTTCTCTGAGCCAGGATAACAATATTTCATATATATACTTACCATCGCGGTGGCACCCTTTAAAAAGACGTATTGTCTTGAGAACAATCGCCGCCCACTATAGACTGCCGTCTTGCTGCAAGGAGCCAAAGGAGTGGGCTCTGTTTCACAAACTTTTCAGCTACAGAAAGGCAGCCGTCCCATCGGCAGAATAACAACACTCCCACTGGGGAAATGGGAAATGGGGCTTTTGGAGTGCAGTAACTCATATGAACCCTGCCATGCTATTGTCTGCTAATCCGAAATGGCCAACGTGGAATCTGTTCCACCAAATCTACGTTTTTGATGATGGAAATTTGGCTACTCTTGCTAAAATGGGTGTTTTACAGACGATCAGAATTGTTTTGTTTTGCATTATAAGTCTAGATGACCTGGTGAATTGAATGTGAACACAATGACCCCAAAAGTACACTAAGTTTGCTCTCTGTAAGAGTTTTTAAATGTTTTGAAAGAAGTCTCTTACGCTCACCATGGCTGCATTTATTTGATCAAAAATACAGTAAAAACAGTAACATTGTGAAATATTTTTACGATTTAAAATAACTGTTCTCTTTTTGAATATATTTTAACATGTAATTTATTCCTGGGATCAAAGCTGATCACATGCCTTCAGAAATCATGCTGATTTGCTGTTCAAGAAACATTTCTTATTATTGTTCAGAACAGTTGTGCTGTTTAATATTTTGTGGGAACCATTATACATTTATTCAGGATTCTTTGAATAGAATGTTCAAAAAAAAAAAAGAAAAGCTTTTTAATCGCACAATTCCAACTTTTTTTCCTTACAATATCAGCTCAGAATTCTGCCTTTGCTCGCATCTGAGATTATATCTTCCAATTCTGTTTTTTTTTCTCTCTTTTTTCCTTTTTTTTGTTTCTGCCATTGAATAAAAAGGTAACTGTGAAATTCTGAAAATCTCAATATGACTTTTTTCATTGCAACTGCAAGTTAACATCTCGCAAATAAGACTTTTTTTCTGTATTGCGAGGGGAAAAAAAGTCACTTTTTTTTTCTTTTTATCCTGTGGTGGAAGCAATCTTCCACTTAAAGAAAAAGAAAAAAGACCTCCAACCCCCCACCCCCCCCCCCACCCAGCATTTATTTAAAATTATAATATTTTGTTGCATTATAAATATGTTTTAATTTAATTTATTTTAATGCATCCTTGCCTAATAAATGTATTTATTTAATTTATTTTTAAAAATCATAATGTCATTGCGTTAGATAACAAAATTTCATTTATTTTAAGTTAAATATTTCACATAAGACATTCATTTTCAGTTTAAAACCTAACCAATGTTTAAAATGCAGACAAAAAATGTTGCTTTAGTGGAACTTTTGACCTGTTGCTTAAAAGTCACTGCAAAAATGGTTAACAGAACTTTTGTTTTGTGAAAAGCTTTTCTTTGCAAATGCACTTGACAACGCAATGACATTTATATGTTATGTGGCTAAAGTATCCAAATACTTTTTGGGGTCACTGAATATCACTCCAGTTGTGACCTCTGACCTTGCATTGCTGAGTGATGCCAGTCATGCAGTCTTTCAGTAGAGGTCACTCTTTATTCAGATCCATGTGTCCCGCAGAACAAGGGTTCCACCATGAGAAGTGTGTTCACATTCATTCCATACAGGCCCTGCGTTGTGGTTTATGGCTACGTAAAGCTTTACGGATAAGACTAGGAATGCAAAGATCAGCTCACTGACGCAGCACTGGGGGAAAAAAAAATCTCCATTGCCCAAGGCTGTACATAAATTTCACATTTGTTACCCTGCTCTCACAACACTGCTAACCATTCAGTTGTAAACAAAGGAGTAACTAACTCGCACCATAAGACAGCTCATAATTCTCTTCACACTCATAGGGCTGATTTAGTCATCTGGGGATCAACAAAGAATTAAGTGCTCTCTCTTTTGAGAAAAATGAACTTTAAAGGGTCACAGACAGATTAATAAAGAAGCATAAAGACACAGTAGTTTATTTTAGCTGCCTGGTAAGTGTAGAATCTCAATTTTCTGGCTCAAAATTAAGAATCACATTTGTATAGAGTGACTACAAACACTGAATAGAGTTTTGCACTTGTCAGTGTGCAATGCAAAGTTTCGGGTTGAAGTTTTGCAAATGTGATGCTGTTTTAGATTGATATATAATTTTATAAAAAATATAGTTTTTATATTGATATAATTTGTGTGTGTGTGAGAGAGAGTTTTATATATATATTATATATATATATATATATATATGTATGAATATAAAATTTTCTCTCTCACACACACATGAATTATATCAATATAAAAACTAAAATATACATATATTAAATATAAATATATATTTTTAAATTCTAATATATAATGTTAATGTATATAATAAATATTTAATATATGAATATTATATATATATATATATATATATATAGCTTATTTTTTTCTTTTCTCTAAAAATATATATTTTTTATTTTAATATATAATGTTATATTTAATAAACAATTTGTATATTTTATTTATATTTTTTATAAATTATATATACATATATATTTCCTCAATTCTTTATTCATCTATATCAAGTGTATGCAACAAGAAATCTTGAAAGAAAACTACAATAATAAATATTAAATATATAAATAAATATAGCTTCTCTCAGTTGGATGCTATCCCTCATTAAATTGTGCTCTGGGAGGGAACAGGACCTCTTCCCAAATTAACCAGCGCAGTCTGGAGCTGATGGGAAAAGCCATTATGCGACACAAACGGCGTATAAAACGGCAAGTTTCAATGTTCTTTGTAGCTCAGTAAAACATTACATTCCAAGAAATAATTATGCGAAATGGCTCAATTTAGAGGGATAATTACTTATTCTTTGACTTCCAATTTTAGAGCGGAACATGCAAAACAAAAGAAAATACTGTACGTCAGGCCGCAGCGGCTCGAAATTAAAATGTTCCATCTCAAATGAAAACCTTTCTATGTCCTTCTCCCTTCATCCACGCATACTGTACAAACGTATTTGAATTATTCAAATCTTGCCCTTACCGTGACAGAGATTTAAATAGTTAACAGTTAAATAGAAAACAAATATTGCATGCTGATGACAAAAAACTAATTCAGGTCAAGCTGATGACACAAGCTGATTATGATATGGTCACGCTTGGGTCTCAAACCAAACAAAGATGTTCCTATGGCAAATTCAAATGGTCTAGTATGTTGTTGTATGCTGTTCAGCTTATCTGTCTGGAGCAGTCTATTTGTTAACAATCTCAAGATGTGTCCAGGCTTTCTGTCTGAATGCTCTGGCCGTCTGATGATTGTCAATGAGGGCAAAACTTATCTATCGTAAACACTCAATACAGATAAAGTCCATTGTAAGCTGTCTGCTTCAAATCTGTGCGCTTACTTTCTCACACTGTCAGATACGTGATGGGATTCCCACAGGTTGCTACATTTGAGATGATATGCCTCCTATTACAGTCAGTTTGTTGAGTAAACTCAGCTAGCAACTGAAAACGGCAAAACTTTTGGTTGGGTTGCTAAACAACTAAAGATTGTTTAGCAACACATGGAGCTACAAACTTCGTTCTTCCATCGTTATGTTTGATTTTCCAATCCATCTGTTTGACATGGGCATCTTTTGCTTCTTGAATATAGAGTACTGCAACAGCAATGACACATTTTTAGGCCAAACCAGAAGTTTGCATCACCCTGGTTTCCTCAACAAAAAAACAATAGGATTTTTCCACTGGCTTTTGGGTTTTTACAGAAATAAGCTCTGTGAGCAACAAAAGCTTATGATTCTTACATGTTTTGTTCATCATGGTAATCTTCACAGATGAACACACTTTTATGAATTCCAGAGCCTAAACACAAGAACACACAAATTTTGCCCATTTTTCAAAAAAAAAAAAAAAAAAAATTCTAGTCTTATAAAATTTTAGTCTTTCTACCTAGACATTTCACATTTAAAATGTAATATATGACTTGCTGTTTTTTTTTGTAATTGTGAAATTAACTAGCAATTTCTGAGTGAAAACTGTTTCAAAGTATCCTACAGCAATTTGTTTTCAGTGTATAAAACTGGATTTCTGTTTTCTTTAGTTCATAGTTCTGGGACCTGTTTCATAAAACAAGTTTACCAAATAAGCCAGGTTTATTTCTGTTAGTCTGACTTATTGTCAGTAGATTTGGTTCAAAATAAGTCAGACTAACTGAAATAAGCCTGGCTTATTTGGTAAACTTGTTTTATGAAACAGGCCCCTGGACTTTTTGATTGTGTGATTTCAATCTAAAAGTTCTTTGGAATAAAGAAAAACTTTTTCATATAGTAAACTCACCTTTATTTATGTAGCGCTTTATACAATAGAGACTGTTGGAATGCGGAAAATAACAGAATTGAAAACTTCTTTAAATATGTAAGCAGACGGCGATTGTGTCATTTTTCAACTCATTGATGAGTTTTATACTCATCTGATAGTGTCAGTACAGTCAAATTGATAATATTACTGAATATTAAGTGTAAACCCCACTATTGTGGCCAGGATGGGAAATGTGAATGCAAAGTAGCCCACTGTGCAACATTAATGGCCTAATTGTATGTTTACAGATTTCTGCATCCCTGTTTACAGAGCGTTGGTCCGTGTTGTCCTGGGGCAGGGTCACTTTAATGGCCTTGCTGAGGCCTGTCAGCCATTAGCTCAGCTATGTGACCATATGTGAACACTTGGCCCTTTGACATGCCAACAACTGTCGCCTGCTCTCCAAAAGATGTACGGAGCGGTTTCCACTCTCCACTTCCAGTGTTTAAAGACGCCAAACCATATCCGTGTGAATGTCAGGTGCAATTGTTTGGGAACAGTCTGATGAAGTTACTTAGGGTTAGGGATTTTTCAAAACCCTTGACTCCATGTATTTTATATGTAACCTCATAAATCCATCTTGAAAAAGATTTTGCTGTGTAGAAACGATTTTGACTCAGAAATTGTTAGTCAATTTCAGACTAATTACAAAGCAATGGCAATTAACACAGAATAAAAAATGAAATTGTGAGGTGGAAAAACTGAAATAGTATTTTCTTGTAAAATATACTCCAATAATCTTTGTTTTATTAATAACTTTTATAAATATAAATTTAACTAAAACTAAAAACATTTTTGTTACTTGAAAAAACATTAAAGAAATAAAATAAGAAAACATGAAACTTATTTTACATGAGCTAGTTGCCAAGACAACATTTCATATTTTCATTTAGTTAGCTTAAAAATAAGTGCTTATTGAAATAAAAATTGAAACTAAAAAATGTGTATTATTAATCATAACAGTACTATAATGATAATAAATCTAACAGGAACAATTGCATTTTTAACTGACATTAACAAAGATTAATAAATGCTGTTAAAATATACAGTATTGCTCATAGTTCATGTTAGCTAATGCATTAACCAATGTTAAATAGGTTTAAAAAAAAACCTAATAAAATAGCAAACACAAAATCATTAAAATGAAACCTGGAAAAACAAAAAACAAATTCAAAATAGAGATACCAAAAGATCACGCTTAAGTGACTCATTTTTTTAATAAAATAAAACCAGGGGCGTCGCACCCGTGGGGGATGTTTTAACACCCACACTTTTCCCGGTGAGAGGGTTCAACACCCGCACTTTTTCTGCAGTTGTTCCGCAGTTTTGCACAAACGCCTTACAGCAGTCGCTCCTCCGTTTCTCTGGCCGCTCTGTGTCTGCGCTCGCTGCGGCTGCCTCCTCTCCCCTCCCTCTCAAACATGACACCGGCTTTGAGTGTGACCGGCTGATGATTATTGTTCTGCCTTAAGTCCCGCCTCTCTTGGTGTGTTAGATTTATCGGTCAGCTCGTGCTGAGGAGGCGGGAACTTATGGTTATGGTTATTTACATCTCCCTTTTCCAGGTACTTTGAATGAGTGTTTATGCTTTCGAGGTTTTTAAATAAGCTTGATATGTGTTTGGGAAGATGTTTTGTTGACATGTCGAGTGTTTTCTGTATTATATTTCGTTTTTTAGACTAATGCTAATTGGGATATTGTTCAGCAGCTAGCTAAATTTGGTTATGTATGTGGCATGCAATGTATAAAGTAACTGTGATGAAGAAGGCAGGGAATTGACGAGGAGGAGGGACAGATTGTCATTGTTAAGCAGTGTATTTATGGGTTTATTGCCAGTGCAATTGATTTTGATATTTTGAACATTGTTTGTTGATTAGCTGAATACTTTTGTGGATACTTACCTGTTGAGGAGAAAAAAGTGAGAAATGATGTCATTGTTTGCATACCTGTTAAGAAAGAGCACTTTTGGTTCTTTTAAATGAGAGGTAGTTGGTCATATGTTCATTGGTCAGTTGCTTGTTGTTGTTGGTTGCATTTATATATGTATATAGTTATATGTGTGTTTATATTTTGTTCTTAATATATGTTGTTTGTATAATATATGTTGTTTGTATATCTGGAGATTGTAACAAAAATAATTTCCCCCTGGGATTATTAAAGTATTTCTGATTCTTTAGCAAGTCTACTGTTGTGTATTTTCACAACAGAGTTTTGACTTATTTTCTGTGTGTTCCGAGTGTGTTTTTATACTTTTCTAGTATCACTCATTTAAATGGGAAGCTTTTTATATCTTGTATGTTATACCTTTTGTACCCTTCTGTCATTGTATTCATCGTTTTTATTGTTAACAAACAAACCACATCCATCCCCCGCACTTTTGAAAAGCTTGCTACGCCCCTGACCATATGCTACTTTGATTAACAGGTCATACGCTACTGATCCCAATGATCCAGTCCTTGAGCGGAAACATTTTATGTGGCCACCAGCACAGATTGGTTCAGACATGAGCGCACCACCTGTTTCTGAGGTTTGTTACTACAGTACCTGTTGTTTCTGTTGACCCAGGCTGACACTTCAAAGTCCTGCTTCACATTGCTGACATGCTAGCCTGTACTTGCAAGCATTCTTACATGAATGCACTGTAGACAGCTGAGGCTAGTATAAACTTCATAATGGACTGACGTTGGCATTAGCTTAAGTCTTTCAGAGGAATTGTGAATGCAGTTTGACAAATGCTAGCTGACATAATGACAATGGAAAATGTCTGTCATATGTTATCCTTTATTACATGGCACTCTGGAATACTTGATTTTGATTGGTCAGTCATAGGTTTCTATATTCAGAAATGTATATCATTCTACTCACATAATAAATTAATTTCAATTAATGTCAATGTTTTATATCCATATTTTGTGACCGTTTTCTTTTAGATATATAGTACTGTTGAAAAATTTGGGTTGGTAATTTTTTTTAATGTTTTTGAAAATAAGTCTCTTATGCTCACCAACGCTGCATTTATTTGATAAAAAAAAAAGTAAAATCAGAAATATTGTGAAGTAGTATTATTACAATTTATAATAACACTTTTCTATTTGAATCTATTTTAAAATGTAATTTATTCCTGTGATGCAAAGCTGAATTTTCAGCATAATTTCTCGTCTTCAGTGTCACATGATCCTTCAGAAATAATTCTAATATGCTGATTTGAAGAAACATGTATTATTATTATCAATTTTGAAAACAGTTGTGCTGATTCATAGTTTTGTTAAAACTGATACATTTTTATTTTCACGATCTTTGATGAATAAAAGTTCAAAAGAATAACATTTATCTGTAATAGAAATCTTTTGTAACATTATAAATGTATTGACTGTCACTTCTGATCAATTTAACGTGTCCTTACTAGATAAAAGTATTAATTTCTTAAAAAAAAAATAAAAATAATAATCTTACTGACCCCAAACTTTTCATCAATAGTGTCTGCCTGTGTTACTTAAGCCTCGTTTAGACTGCCAGCCCAAATCCGATTTTTGTGCAAATCCGATTGAAATCCGATCATATTTAAATAGTCTGAAGGGCAATGAACTACATGAAATCCGATTTGTGCAAATCCGTTTCGAGCTACATTCGTATGTCAGGGGTGCAAACTCGTCAGGGGTGAAAAAGGTGACAAACTAAACTAAACCCCCCCCCCCCCCAGTACACAAACATCAAGGAATATCAAGGAAATAGTTTTATTTTACTATTTACAGGGTATCTGCAGAATTTTTAAAAATCAATTTAAGGCAATTTATGACTGAGCTGCACAAGTAAAATGAACACCGTATGAGTGGGGTTGGACAGTATCTATGGTGACATATTAAGCCATAAAATGAAATGTTTTACAATTCAGATACAGGTTTTCACAAAAACATAGGCTAAGTCTTATAAAAAAGGTATTTCAGCCTTTAAATCATTTTTATCAAAAGGGATATGTCAAACATATGAATTATTATATTAATTTAAAACAAACTGTCTAAATTGATTAGATTTTTAGAAGGCACATTAACTTCTTTCACATTTACAACTCTGTGTTTGCTGCGTAATATAACATGGGTCCATATGCACAATTGGGCATTGATCTAAACATAAGATAGGCTTTTTGGAAATGCAAATTCATTCTCTGCCACGAGGTGGCGCTTTAAGAGCGGCTGAAATAAAGCGGTTCCCCCGGTAACGGCTGTAAACAAGCAGCACCGGCCTCATAAACGCTGCTTCATCAGGCATTTTATAGGCAAGATTAAATGAAAATGCTAACGATATGTTTCTGAGGACAGTCAGTTCCCTTCACAGATGCATTTACATAAAGACATCAGTGCCATGTTTTGACTTTAAAACGTGCAGCGCTCATATTTATTCAATGGCATTGCCTTTTGAAGTTTAATCCAGCTATATCGCGATTCTTGCCTTTCCACCCCCAACTGTAAGACCTCTTGAAATTACATTTAACTTTTTTAAGGCCTTAAAAACTCGTTGGGCAGGGCGGTGATACATTTTGGTAGCCCGACTGGAAAACACAATAGCCCCGGGACATCGGGCTAGCGATTTTGCGAGCCCTTGGTAGCACAATTGATCTTTTTGCAGCAGAGGCTGCATCTGGCATGGCCTGGTTTCTTTATTATTATTTTTTTTAAACTGTGACAATTGGAACACATATTCCTTCCCTTCACATGACGCAGTAATCACCATTTAAACTGGAACACCATAATTTACAGCAAATACAAATGCATTCCGTCCGAAGTTAGGCTTCAGGAGTGAGATTGGTTGGATGAGGGAAAGAACATTAAGGTAAGCCAATCAGAGGGAGAGTATGGCGGGTCCATTCCTTTGACAACATCGGGAAAAAAACGCTACAGGTGACGTGACACAGATGACTCGCAGATACGATACGATACCCCCCCACCCCACCCCACAATATTTTTTTTTTTTTACAGATCTACACGATTCACGTGAATGACCTATTTCAAGGTGAAAACGGAGAATTTCGCCGAAAGGTGACAAGTGTGCACCCCTGGTATGTGGTTTGGAATCCTATTCCAATCGCATTTCTGGAAATCTGATTTAGTCTGGACGGTCAGATCGTATTTAGCGTAGCTTTTTCACATTCTCACGCCACGTAAAACGTAAATACGTCAGACGTTTTTGCAGAAAACATGCTTAACATCTCTGCAGAAACAAGCTTGTGTCGTTGCGAAGTGCAAGTCAAGCGGAATAATACATATACTGCTAGTATACGCACCTGTGTTTTGAAAGTAGCGGAGATAACAAAAAAAGGGAAAAAAGCAAAGTAGCGGAGGTCGGGAGCACGGAATAAAACCGCACATTCAAGCTTCCTGCGTTTCTGCCGCTGCCTCACAAGACGAAATATAATACTACAGCGCGACGGTAAGACAACATTTGTATTGCAAACTGTATTGCTGTTACTGTTGTTTTTAGCGTAGGCATAGCGACTGAACGGCATTACCATAGAAACCAATGCACATTCAGTAAAAACGAAAGAGCGTTTATGGACACACAAATCGGATTTGAACAGTTGCGATATGCTGTGTGGACAGTCAGTTATTCAAATCAGATTCCATCCGGATATGCACAAAATCGGATTTGGGCTGACAGTCTGAACGAAGCTTTATAGACCAAGGGTGTAGGTTTGATTCACAAACCTGATCCGAATCAAAAGATTCATGAACCTGCTCCGAAGATCCGATCTAAATCAAAAGATTCATGAACCTGCACTGAAGTCCCGATCTGAATCAAAAGTTTCACGAACCCGCTCCGAAGTTTCGATCTAAATCAAATGACTTTGCGACACATTGGTTTAACTGATTCGGAGTTTCGAAAAGCGCCGTTTCACAAAACACTATACGTGCTTTTTAAAATCATTACAAGCGATGTCGAAATTTGAAAATGAAATGCTCTTTTGATCTGTTTTTTTTTTTTGCTAGTGAATCGCTTGAACTGAATGATCAAAGTCAAGAGTTTGAATGAATCACAGCAGTTCCAGCATAAATGACTCACTCAATTGATTCGGTTTGTCTGTTCCTCCACTTTTAGCGTCTTTACTACTACTACTGGCTTAGCTCGCTAGTTTTATGACATTAACTGAATAAGCAAAAAAAGTATGATGTTTATAAATAAAATATCCATATTTCTGTTCCAAAGATAACATTCAACACAAATCTATGAGCATATTCAGGTGAGATAACCGGTTTTCTGCTAACTAGTGAAACACTCCATTAATATGAAGAGATGCACCTCAAAATGCATGTTAGATGGAAACATTGTGCATTAATTCACAATATTTTAAATAGTTTGACCACTGGGGTTCAGTTGGTGACAGTTGAACAGATGAAGCAGATGAACACAAAACAGCATAACAACATAAAGAGAATAAACTTATATGTTCTTTCTCTGTCCATGTATTTAAATGTACATCCTTGAAAGCATGCAGGTTTCTAGCATATTTACTTTAACTTCTCAGGTAATATCAGTGGTATGGCCTATTTCAGATGCGGCAGATATTACAACAACAATGATAATATACACATATATTTAATTGTTTGATCAAAATTATTGCTAGGGACAATTTAGTAGTCGCTGGATATCCCTAGGGTCCATACTAAATTCTGTGCCCCTGATATATACTGCGTTATATATTCTGTTCCACCACTGTCACATCAATATGTATTTTTAACAGTATTGAAAGTGTTAATTTCCCAATTTTTGCTTTCGTAGGATGAATCTAACGCTGGCACAGATCTCACGAAAACGTCTGTGCTGAGATATGCTGAGATGTAAAGACGAAACAGGCGAGCACAGAGCCGTTAAGGAAGCCATCTGTTCTCTGTAAGAGGAAATCAAGCCGTCGGATGATAAACAGTTGGAACGTGTCGGGAGGCTTGTTCATCTACACTATCAGAGAATGAGATGGGACGAAAAACCAGCACCTGTCACTCACTCTGATAGCGCCTATCTCACTGGAGAAGTGTCTGAAGCCCTGTGTGGTCTTCCACACAGGGACGCCCTGCTCCTGTGTGACGCTAACCAGCCTTTTCCACGTCTGCATGCTGTCTGTCTCTTTGCCAACAGTTGGTCCGAACTGGAAGCAGCAGAGATTTGGTGAAAACACCAAATGACACCTTCCTTTTTCTTGGCAGATCTGAAAAAGCACAACTTTCTGTGGCTTGTATAATATGTGTGATGTCGGTTTTAGTTTTGTGTGCTCAGTAGAATTAAAAGCAGGGATGCATAACATATCGGTACAATATCGGTTATCAGATATTATATATAAATTGGTTTTAATATATTTTTAATATATTTATACAAAATAGCATAGAGTTTTGATGATCAACTATTTATCAGTTATGAAAACAATTATCTGCTTATCAGTATTGCCCTGAATTTTGATAATGTGTATTAATCTATTAGATCTAATATATTATTGCAAAATAACAATTGTTTTTAAACAGGTTTCTTAAATGTTCTCCCATGTTTTGTTGGTAGGTATTTTAATTTTCATTTAATATTTAATATTAATAGTATTAATTAGTTTTTTTGTTTTGTTTTTTAAATAAAGGGGTGTGTGAGGGTTTTTTTTTTTTTTTGATCCATACTATCAGGGTTATTACTGTTATTATTGCAAAAATAAGAATGGTTTTCAGACAGGTTTCCTAAGCATCCCCCCTTTTCTTATTGGTAGGTAATTGAATTTTAGTTAGTTAATATGTAATATTAATATTAATTAGTATTATTTTTAAATAAAGGAGTGTGCAGATGGATAGTTGAAAATTAAAATTATCATTTTTATCATGTCTCGCTTTTTTTTTTTTTTTTTGTCCATACAATCAGGTTTATAATTGTTGAGTAAAACTAAACATTTAAACGTTTTTGTTAATATAAATAAAGCTGAAATGACATAAAATATAAATAATAGATGAAAAAATATAAACTTATTTCAGTTAGTTGCCAAGGCAAGGCAGCATTTCTAATTTTCATTTAGTTTAAGTTGAATCACTAGAATTACTAACTACAAATAAAATAAATGAAAACTAAAACTGAAAAAAAAAAAAAAAAGATTAAATCTAAAAAGTGATATTTAAAATAAACTAATAAAAATGACAAAAAGCATATAACAAAATTGCTAAAAATGGAATAAAATAAAAATTGAAAGTATAAAATAAAAGCTAATTCAAAATATCAAAGCTGTAATAGTAGCCTGTATGAACAAATAAATAATTAAAATAATGTTTGTTCAAAATGTCTCGTTTTGTGTTCCACAGAAAAAAAGAAATTCATAAGATTTGGAACAATATGAGGTGAAATTCAAAGATTTGGAACAGTTTAATACTGTTTTAACTACCAAAATTCTGCTATCAAGACAAACATTCAATATCCTGTGGATGGCAGAATGGGAAATGTTCTGGACAGACTTTGTCACCGTTAGATTGCATCAGTCACACAGTTGGAAAATTCTGTCACCGTTCCCTTCGAAGTGTGAGTCGTTTTCATGTGCTCGACTGTCACACGATGGCCATGATGAAGATAAATAAGGGAAACTGCAAACTGTAATCTAAGAATCTGTGAGAAAACCACAGTGCATTTGTCATAACCGTCTAGATTGTGACCTGTCCATAGCGCAGACGTCTAAATATGAAAGTAGGGCAGATTATGATGCGGCAGGGGCCGTTCGGAGTGGTCTGCGGTGGGAGTCGTTCATTAAAGAGGCTCGGCTGCTGCAAATATCCACGTCGATGACTGTGGCTGTGCGGTTTCTTAGTTTCGGATGAGTCCAGTCTCAGGTGACACAGATCAGGCACTATTAAAGGATTCTTCCGACCACAGTTTGCTTTGGCGGAGGCCCTGACGTGAAGCATGAGGCTGGACATGCGTCTTTTCCACACCGTGGCACGGCTCCATTCATTTGTGTGCTGCTTCTTTGGATTGTGGTGGAAAAAATCCTTCCTCTTTTGAAACTGAGACTCATACACATGAGTGAAACAAACCATACGTACCTTATGTGATGTGTTCCAGTATGATGTCGGTGAAATGTGGTTTTGTTTGTTCTCTACGGCAAATAAATCAACAGACGTTCCAAAGACACAGTTTATTTGTGTAGCTTAAACATTCAGATCATTTGGACAGGATTTGCAGCTTTATTCTTTTTAAAATGCAGCTGTGGATGCATATTGTATCAAAAAAAAAAGGTTCCAGAAGGAGAGCCATAGAAGAACCCTACCCGATCTCATGATGAAAACGTACCTGTGGAAACTTTTTTTGCAAGACATGAAATACGTACCAAAAAGTACATACAGTATCACTGCAGTTTCCAACAGAAATAAACTCTAGAGGCGGTAAAACAGCGAGCACTTGTAATCGTTTTCGTACACAGTTATAATTACAGCTCCAGTTATAATTGGACTTAGGATGCGGAATCTTTGGGTACGGATCCCGTCAAAATCATGACTCACGACTTCCGGCTGAGCATGTGAGTGAGAAGACGCGCTTGAAGTTAGCTCCCGAGCACTTTGTCGATCTATTATATTTTTCAGGCTGTTTGAAACATTAAACACACTTGGTGGTTTATTTTTCAAACTACTTATTCGACGATTGTAGCTTGGAAGGACTTATGGCTTCTGAAAGGCAACGGAAACTTAAA